>JAOEHY010020298.1:0-32416 GCA_025447955.1 Psilopsiagon aurifrons
ACCCCCATGGATATGTAGTGATTAAAAGAACAACATTTATTAAACATCCTTTAGGTCTGAGTCTTGAGGTTTAGAAGCAGGGCATTAGGCTGAGTAAACTCATGGAGATCACTGTAGCTTTTTAGACTAAATTCTCAAATCTTTAACACTGATTTAGGATTAAAAACCCAAACCAAACAAAAAAAAAACCCAAACCAAAATAAACAAACCCCCAGAAAACCTATCCTCTCCTCTGGCCCCACTGCAAATGTCTGCTAACTACAGGAAATAAAATCACCTTTTTTTCTTGTAGGGGAAGCTGGGTGTGAATTTTTCCAGATAGATCCTTGTTCTTCTGACCAGCAGCCAGGGTGGGGACCATGCTTACTGCTGCACAGCACCTCTTGTTTACAGCTGCCTTAAGAAATTAGAGTGGAAGTTTCTGTGTATCTCTCCTAATCTGGAGAGGACTGCTCTTGAGAGTAATCTTCCCTACATGGACTGAGTTCAGAAGCAAATGCTATTTTGCACACATGAGTATGATCTGCTCTCCTACTTTCAATCTATGTTAATGTGAAGCATACTACTTTCTTTAATAAAATTGATTACAGATTGCCACATATTGCTTCACAATGACTACGTCTCTGAAACAAATTATGCAAGTGTAAATTAATGCAACTTCAGTAACAGAACTGCACAGATTTATGCCTGCAGTGCTATGACCTTAAAGCATTCTCTTTTTTAAAATTCTTTTCTCTGTTTTTTGGGTGGTTAAACCTCTAGCCTATGCACCAGACAGCTTTACATAAAATTACCCTTAAAATATTAGATTATAAGGACTTGAGAAATCAGTTTTACACTAGAACAGTGTGAAATTTCCATTTCAATGGAGAAAATGTAAATATTTAATAGCTACTGTCATTACACAGATAGGTGTGGTTCTTACATTGCTGTTTCCCCGTGGGGAGAGGAAAAAGCTGCATAAGGTTTTTAACTACAGAACTATGAGTATGTGCAGTGAAATCAGTTGAGAGATTTGAAATCTATTTTTCCTTTTATCTTTAAACAAAGCAATTAAATTAAACACATGTACATTAATATAAAGTTAAAGTTACAATTATGAACATGGAGTCTTTGAAATCAGTGGCAGAATTCCCATTCTGTAATGATGAAAGCCAACACTCAGGATAAAAAATAGAAACAGGCGACTTGGCAAAAATCTCTGTTTTCCTCCTCCTGGGACCCTAAGGAGAAGCAGGCTGAAAGTGCTTCTCTCTAGCAATGTGCACTCTATAGCAATGCGCACTGTAAAGCAATGCTGGATAAAAGGCGCACTTACACTTGCCGTAGTATCATGACTGATTTTCTGTTTGGAAGTGTTAGCTTATAGAAAACTGCTGGGTGTCATCACCCTCCCCCCTCCTTCCCATCCCCCAAATGATATTATGTGTTTCATTTCATTATTCTAAAACTGTTGAGAAGATTATTTTAGTACTTGGTGAGAAGATGATTGCCCATTGGCCATTTGTAGCTGGGAGATTTGTGGTGTTGTTATCTTGAATGGATCAGGCACTTATGCCATCAGGCTACTTTTGCCATTACACAGAATGCCACCTCCACATCCAAGACCTAGTCTGATCGGGAAGATTGATCAGGGCTGTGGAAGAGAGATTAAGCAAAGTCTTCACCAAAATTTATAGGGAAGTGCCTTCATAAAGATTATAACCAGACTGAAGACGCAGAGGGCAATGTGGATAAAAGTGGTGCAGCACTGGGTTTCTTGGCTAGCTGCCTTGGGGAAGAGCCTCAGTACCAGCCCTTTCTTGTGGCATTTGGGTGACTCAAACTAGACCTGTTTTTTAATGTATTATTTGTTGCAAATTAACATCTACTCTGTGGTACCACCTAAAGGTCTGACCAGGTCAGGAACTCAGTGTGCAAATCATAAACATGAAGCAAATGACTTTCCTTCTTTCAAAGACTCATTAAAAAATTTCAGCAAATTCTTTCTTTGTGTTCCAGCTCTCCAGTGAGTGTTTACTGGCAGGAATGTTTAAGAAAGAAAGCTGTGAGTGTTTAACACAGTTGACGAAAGCAGAACCACGAGTATTTCCACCAGAAGCCAACTTCTAGGAGTTAATTCATCAGGAAAGAGAAGCATAGTATTCCACATGACCTGTATATATGTAGCTTAAATTACAGATACCAGGTAGTCACAGCAAACTGTTCATGTCCTGTCTGAACAGGGCATATAGTCTAGGAGGTAAAACATAATCTGAATTTCTCCCTCTCTTATCACATTATTATTCATTCATTACAGGTCAAAAAGGGAGAATGCCCATGATTCAGATGCCATGCACACTTGTTACTGGCTTTGTAGTATTAAAAGCAGCAAAGAAACTGCTAAAGACCTTCAAGACCACAATTTGCCTTCTGTTTCCCAGTGTGCGGAATATAGTAAAATTTTTAGAGTCATTGAGCAGAGCTTAACCCAAGGATTCTGGTAATGGTATCAGAGCCATCCTTGAGGAAGGGTTTGTGTTTCTGGAAGTCCAGAGTTAGAAAGGTAAAGGTTATGGTGGAGTTTCAGGGTTACAGAACATGCAGTGTTTGATGTGCTCTCTAGGAGTGTAGGATTCCTGCCAGCGACAGCCCAGTCCCGAGCTTCCACCTGCTCACTTGCTCTTAGAAAGAAGTACAGCATCATATGTAGCTTCTAGGCAGTTGGTCTTTTGCGCAGTTATAGAGTAAATGCATGTTCATGCATAATTTGTGCTTGTATGTTTGTTTTTTTATTTCTTCCCTCCTCCTCTCTCTTACATTCTCTACCTTCTTACCAATCTTACCTTTTCTATGGTGTCTAGATTGCAAATCCAGTCTTTGTACTAAATCTTGATCAGAATTTGTAGTTTTGAACTACTAGCCTGCTATGCCTAATGCTGTTACTCCAGTTTTCCAGCAGTCTTTTTGTTTTCTGAAAGAGTTGTGGTATACCATAGATAGAACAATGACTTGTATGAGCTGTTGTCCTGGGTTCAGTTGCAGCAGTCATTTTTCTCTTTCCTGCTAGCTGGTGCAGTGAATCTGTGAAGTAGCCCATGGATGATTAGGTATCCATGTACCACAGATTGATGTTAATCCTTCTGCATATATCATAGCTGACCAAATAAAATAGTGCCAGACTGTGAAAGCCTTGTGTTGTAGAGCTTGGAAAGCTATGAAGCACAGAATTCATGCTACACAGAAACCCATTGTATTTCTTCAGCTCTTTAAGGCAGATTACGAATACTTCTCTCCTAGATGAACTTGGAAATAATCTATCAATTTGAATAAAGATTTTAAGTTTTAACAATGCCTTTAGAATCTCTGGTACTGAAAATCAGAAGATAGCTTTTCTGCTAGAGCACCAATGATAATATTTGCCTTTCTATGAATGATGAAGTATTCTGTGGACAGAATTTGAATGAAATATTGAATATTGAATGGAAACCGTTCATATTCTTATGCTGAAGAGAAGCAGTTGAGGAGTCTAGGCTGTCCTGTGGTGTGTACTTTCAAACACTGATACAATATGGGGCACACAATAGATGGCTAAGCAAGGACATTTCAGGCAGCAAATGTTGGGATTTTGATGTCTATTCCTCTTTGTCAGTTACGTGATTTTCTCTTTTTAAGGTCTTGCGTGGTACTTGGGTACAAACATAGGATCTTTGTACATTAAGGGGTAAATCCATGTGCATGTTCACATACATGTGTTTATTAAAGAATGAATCATAGAGTGGTTTGCTTTGGAAGGGACTTCAAAGATCATCTTGTTCCAACCCCCTGCCCTGGGCAGGGACACTTCCTACTAGATCTCCTACTAGATCAGATTGCTCAAAACCCCACTTGGACACTTGACCACTTCCAGGGATGGCACAGCCATGGCTTCTCTGAACAACCTGTTTCAGTGCTTCATCACCTTCCTGGTGTAGAGTTCCTTATACATAGTCAAAATCTTCCCTCTTTCAGGTTTATGCCATTCCCCTTTGTCCTGTCACTACAAACATTTTTAAAAAGTCCCTCTCTAGCTTGCTTATAGGCCCTCTTTAAGTACTGAAAGGCTTCTCTGAGGTCTCCCCTGAACCTTCTTTTCTCCAAGCTGAATAAGCCCAGCTCTCTCAGCCTGTTTTTGTAGGAAAGTTGCTTTATTCCTCTGATCATCTTCTTGGCCCTCCTCTGGACTTAATTGAGCAGGTTCATGTCCCTCTTAAGTTTGGGGCCCCAAAGCTAAAGACAGTATTCCAGGTAGGGTCTCAAGAGAGCAGAGCAGAGGTGGAGGATCGCCTCCTTTGACCCCCTGGTCACAGTCCTTTTGATGCAGCCCAGCATATGGTTGGCTTTCTGGGCTGGAAGCTCATCCTGATGGCTTATGTTGAGCTTCTCATCAACCAGCACTCCTGAGCCTTTCTCCTCAGGGCTGCTCTCAACCCATTCTCCACCCAGCCTGTGTCTGTGCTTGGAATTGCTTTGACTCAGGTGCAGGACTTTGCACTTGGCCTTGTTGAACTTCAGGAGGTTTGCACTGGTCCACCTCTCAAGCCTGCCAAGTTCCCTCTGGTTGCCATATCTTCCCTCCAGTGTGTCGACCACACTACACAGCTCAGTGTCATTGGCAAACTAGCTGAGGGTGCACTCAATCCCACTGTCCATGTTGCCATAAAGATGTTGAACAGACTGGTCCTAGTACCGATCCCTGAGGAACACCACTCATCACTGGTCTCCACTTGGATGTTGAAGTGAGGTGTTAACCACAACTCTTCGAGTGTGACCATCCAGCCAATTCCTTATCCAGTGAGTGGTCCATTTGTTAGGTCAATGCCTCTCCAATTTAGAGACCAGAATGTCATGTGGGTCAGTGTCAAATGCTTTGCACAAGTCCAGGTAGATTATGTCAGTCGTTCTTCTGTTATCCAATGCTGTAATGCTGTCATAGAAGGCCACTAAATTTGTCAGGCACAATTTGCCCTTAGTGAAGCGATGTTGGCTGTAGTCAATTACAATAACCTTTGTCTGTTGCAGAATGCCAAACCAGAACAGGAGATGCTTATTCAAGTAATGAAGGGCTAGCTTCTCTGGAAACCTTCATAAAGTGTACCTCAAAATAAGTGTTGGATACATTAGTGAAGTCAGATACTCTCTCATCAAACTGTGAAAATGAAGGCATTGCTGATTTTATTTTATTTTATTTTATTTTATTTTATTTTATTTTATTTTATTTTATTTTATTTTATTTTATTTTATTTTATTTTTTTCAGGACTGAGCACTTGAGTTTGAAATCTTTGTTCAAGGGTTTGAAATCTTCTGGGAATTCATGCTCTCATTCTGCACTATAGTAAGTGTTAACAAGTCTTCCCTCTGATTCGAGTTAATGAGAATTGCATGTCATCATCCACAAAGATGCAATTTGTAGGGATTAAATCAATAGGAAGGAACAGTTATTAGCTGTCATTTGCATAGTTTCCTATCTATCCTGTGTTTCTGTCCACCCAGTAACTTCACACATCGAACTAGCAGTGGAAATACTGCTGCTCTGCAATACCAAGTGGTTGCACTTTCTGGCAAAATGCCACAATGCAAGGTCTGCTCTGTTTCTAACAACACTGCAGAAAGTAAAATGCTATCACTGAGTGCCTAATACCATGAAGGGCTGTACCACCATTTGGTGTGTTAACATGGCACAAAAATTGGAGGAATTTTTCATTTAAAGCTATTATTTGCATACTTGTGGAAGAAGCAAGGGGATCTGCATCTGCTCACTGAAAAACCTTGGAGATTTTATGCACCCTTGTGACTCATCCTGCTTGATATTAGACACTATGTTTGTTTAAATTGCACAACATACTGATCCTACCATGTACCAACTGTTTCCTCATTTTATCCGTCTGGATCTGTTGTCGTGCCTCTTCATGCATGCGTATTGAACAGTGGAGCCAAGTGACACTGTAATTGCTAATTCCATCCTCTGGTTTGGCAGGTCACTCCTATATTCTAGCTGTGCAAAAAATAAACGGTGCTAACTTCAGCCCATGCCTTGTCAGCATGTTTAATGTTGTGAGTAAGCAGTTTGTGCTAATAATTTGATTTGGAAAAGCTGTGTTTCATTTCCTTGCAGATCAGCCATCTGAATATTCTGCTTATCTACTATATTGAAAAATTTTCTCACAGGCAGTAATCATTGGTCCGGACACTCAGCTGAATTCTCAGTAACAGAAACATTAGGGGCTAGGAACACCTGCTGAGTGCTGAGCAGAGATCTGCTGTCAAACAGTGTGGCAGACAAGTAACTAAAATTCAGGCCAGGCCAAGTCAAACCAGATTAAACCTCTGTTTCTAAAACGCTGTTAATGTTTCAGTGCCTGGAATCCATAGATGAGCTATGTGGTAAGGGTTTAAGTGAGCAGGCCAAAATCCATTCCTAGGTGCAAGAGGAACAGCAAGCGTGTAAGCCCACTGGCACTTGCATGCTTGCATGCAGTGCTGACAAACTCCAGGTCACATTGGCTGCAGTTTCTAAGAACCTATTTCAATAGTCAAGTAGGCCAGTGGGTGTTTTTCTTTCTCTCTGCTTTGGAATAG
Source organism: Psilopsiagon aurifrons (assembly GCA_025447955.1). Lineage (NCBI taxonomy): Eukaryota > Metazoa > Chordata > Aves > Psittaciformes > Psittacidae > Psilopsiagon > Psilopsiagon aurifrons. Next base: position 6,599 of record JAOEHY010020298.1, read on the forward strand.
AATCAAGCTTTGTGGAAAGCACTTTTCCTCCCTCTGAGTTTATGCTAGAAGTGTTACAATAATCCACATGCAATAAGGAAACACTATTGCCTCGGAAACTACCCATGAAACAGTCTGCAGTATTGAAACCTGATGGTGTTAGTGTGGAGAATCCAGAAAGTATCACTAGACTTCCTTTCCTTAGGCATTTGTTGTCCACTACAAGCTAATAAGAATTTTAACCACTGAGGCCATTACATTTTCTTCTGTGCTTGTAAGAATATATTTAGCATATCTTTAACAGACATCATGTTAAAGATATGATGTGTTTGCATTACTAAGTATAACAGGCAAGTGAGTCTTGTGTGCTGCAATCCTTGACTTTCCCAAATTGTGCTCAGATTTTTCTGGGTCACTTCTAAGAGTGGTTTCTTTTTTTTTTGTGTTCTTCATCAGATGAGCATACAAAGCAGGAGGTTAATCCTCACTGCACCAAACAGGCGTACTTCAGTCTACTGCAAATGTTTGGAATCTAAGGCCTGCTCGAAGAGAAAGCAAAGTCTTCCATAAGCCATGTAGGTTTTGCCAAAAGGATTTTCACTGAAGTCCTCTTGTTCTGCATTGAACTGTTCCAGATAGCAAACACAGCAATCTTTTTTTTGCATACAGAATGTCTCCTTTAGATAACTCAATCCAAGAGTGAAATTGTTTTCATGCCCAGAGAAAATTGCTTGATGTCTGGTCATTAGCATAGTTCAAAGCTGGAGCTGTTCTATAGATATTTAGCATTTGGAGCAGTGTGTGGAACCAGTTGGGGATGAGAACACAATGTACTTCCAAAAAAGAAATCTTTCACTTAAGCAGAGGACAAGTTAATTGCTGGGATTTTCTTTCTCAATTCCCAACTGTTCACTTTTCCCTATTAAAAATACAGAATTGTCTTCAGCCTCTTTAAATCTCAGTATTAAAATGTTCATTAAAATGTCCATATCACTGAAATTTCTGACTCAAATGTCAGTTATTTGTGTTCTGATGAGCAGTTCTTGGTTGACTAAAAGGCATCTGTAGGCTGCTACAATGTGTTTAAAATTTACTTGTTGATAGGGCAAGCTGATTCATATTTTCCTTGCTAGGGTCATTCTTCATTTTCTTTGCTGCTGTATTATATAACTGCAATACTGCTAATGCATTTATGTAACAGGAATTGCATTTTGCACTGGAACAGAGATTTGTGCAATGTGAACTGTAATAATACCCAGCTTCACTTTGTATTGGTTATTCAAGCAATAAAAGAGAATCCCTCTTCACAGCTTCACCTTAGTGAACCTGAGGGGGATTATGAGGCTGGTGGTAAAGATGACAGCAAAAACATTCAGGTTTGTTATCATTGCAAAATTGGATCTATATGATGCATCTCTGGGTCATTGCAATGGCCTTCTCAAAAGATGCTTTGAAGAAGAAGGTCTCGGAGATGCTACATCAGCTCCTGCAGCTGAATAGGCCAGAGCCCCATTTTGGGGACCTGCCTTGCAGGCTGTAGGGCTGTTGCTGGCTCTGTGCTCTAATGCAGTGCGAGATATGCAGCCTGCCCTTACTCAGGGTCACAGGCTCAGACACCATGTAAAATGCTCAGCAGTTAGGGAAGAGGGGTCTTCCTGAAGAGCCCTTCAATATTTCCTGTGGATATAGAAGCAGGCTGGTCATCAGTAGAGTGGGGCTAAAGCAAGGGTGTAGGTGTACTGGACAAGACAACCTTTATTTGGATGTTGAGCTAGTTTTTTCCATCTAGTAGTAGTGTATCTTGCCTGAAAACACTGTTAAACAGCATTTGTTTCCATATGGATACCATATGACCAAGCATTATGAGGAATGATGTGTGACAAAGGTGCTCCAGAAGTCATCAACGTGTTGTGTTGAACATCACAGAATGGTTTGGGTTGGAAGGGACCTTAAAGATCTAGTTCCAGCCCCCTGCCATGCGCAGGGATGCCTTTCCCAGACCAGGTTGCTCCGAGCCCCATCCGGCCTGGCTTTGAGCACTTCCAGGAAGGGGTCATCCACAGCTTCTCAGGGCAACCCATGCCAGTTCCTCACCACCCTCATAGTGTTTTTTTTTTCCTACTATAAATGCTTATCTTGATATAGCTTTTGCTTTCAAGTGAGCAATGTCTGCAGATGTGTTTGTGTTATCTTCAAATGAATTATTGGTGATTTACCTCATCATAGAAACACTGAAGTTTGAAAAGACCCTTAAGTCCAATCATTAACCTAACACAGCCAAGTCTGCTGCTATATCATGCCCCTAAACCCATGTCTACCTCTGAGGATAGTGACCAACCACTTCCCTAGGCAGCCTGTTCTAGCTCTTGACCACCCTTTTGGTGAGGTTAACAGGGAAATTTATCCATGTGAGGAAAGTATGGTTTGAAATATTTCTCAGTTTGAGGTCTTTGGTCCCTGTTAGTAATTTGCTGTATGTTTTTCCCTTCATTAGACAAACGAAGGTTAGACAAACATCTGCCAAGAATGGCTTAGGCATTGATGATCCTGCCGAGATGACCTTTTTGGTTATTTTATCCCTGCGCTCTCTGATACTGTGGCTTTCCAGGCTTACTCTTGTGAGCTTCTAAAAATGTTTGAAGATTAAGGGTTAGCAATGAAATTGCTACTTCCACAGAGCATTAAGGCAGCTGCGATACAATAGGATTGAAAATTGCCAGCAACTCGGTGTATATTGAATTTAGAGAAAGTAAATTGCTTCTAGTAAACTTTACTGCTGTGTGATTGTCCAGCATTTTTTTAAGAATGTCCCCTGAGAACCTAGAAGTGGGTTTTGTTGGTTTTGTTTATTTTGTTTTCTTTTTCTGGGAGCTAAACTGAAAATTCTAGATAAATGACACAACACTAGTTATATAAGGCCACAAACAGGTTTGTTATTTATGAATTGTATGTAAATAGTAGAAATCTTGCAGAAGCTGTCGTTACCTGCAATAGGAGCCACAGAAATTAAATGTAGAAATGCCTGATCATATTCAGCTATCCGGGTTAACAGAGTCAGGGAGCAATTCATTGAAAGGTAATAAGACCACAGGGTAGAACAGAGGCAGAATTCTGTTTGTAGGTGGATGCCTAAAGTTCCCCCGTGTTTCATTCCTCCCTGAGAGACTTGCTTGGTGTTGCGATTATTGCTATGTTACGTGACTTCTCTATTCTTATCTGTGGTCTCCCCACACCCCCTTGTTGTTTAATCAGAGGTTTTCAGGTAAGGGCACATTACCACATCCATGAAAAATGTTTTGCTGCCATGTGATTTGGTAGTCAGTCATTACCTTGCTATCAGATAAAGCCTATCTGATTCGAACATTTTATTCACTGTTGAATAAACATTTCTGATAATTTTATTTTTTTAATGGGAATAACTGAAAGAGTAAAGCTCAGTTATTGCCCCTTTGGAGGCATGCCAGCTTCAGAGGCGCCATCTTATTTCCTTCCAGTTTTCCAGCAGAACGCAGGTCAAATCTTTTTCCCCTTTATGAAATAGGTGTTACTGTCAATTTGGGTTGATGTCAGCAGGATAAGATTTGTAATGCCTTTGAACTAGGACCTTAGTCAAAGTAGCGAAAAGAAAAGGAAATGGGTAAGCATGTAGCACTGCTCTGTATGTAAACTGGGAGCTCAGATGTACCAATTTCTGTATAACTCCAGGCTGGTCTTTAGGTCTTTTCATTCCGGTGAATAGCATCACACCCCTCTGAATACCGCAAAGATAGTACTAACATGTAGCCCAACAAAAGCCATGAAAAGCAGCACTAGTGGCCCTAAATCCTGCAAGACGTATCAGCCATGTAGGTGAGCTTGCAGTCTGGTGGAGACCTGGCTGCAGAATCAGGCCAGTGTTTGCTCTATCTGAGAAGCAGGGAAGTTAGCTGTGCAGACAGGAGCTTGACAAGCAGGAGTTGATAGGAAGAAAGATTAAAGAAGGATTTCCAAGGTGCTACTGTGAATGGCCCTATCTTCTCTCCTCCCCCTCATGTACAGTACCACGAGGTGTCAAGTATGCAACCACCACTTTGCTCTCCCTGAGGTGAGGAGGAGGGGATCAGTGTGTGCAAACTAAGGCCTTCGCAGCAAATTTTTAGAAGCGTTGGTTAAGCGTGAGGGAACATTTATTTTTTAAAAAGTTATAACTCCTATCAACAGTGTCAAATTTTATTTCTGATGAAAAAAATTATGAAAAAGTTGCATTTTGGGGTTTGTTTATTTTTTTTTTCTCTGTGGAAGAAAAGATTTGGGAATTAAATACTTTTATTTCCTCCTTTCTGAGACATGTTTGTAAAGATTTTTTTTTTTAACGTGGCAAAAGAATTTGAGAGGAGAAAAAAAACTCTTTTCCACATTTCTTATAATTTCCTAAAACTTTCCAACACCATTCACCGTCATGGGAGAAAAAATGCCCAGGATTTTTTTTGTGTGTGTGTGCATGCGTGCGTGTGTGTGTCTGTGTGATAATTCCCTTAAGGTAGAAGATAAGTCTTCTATCTTATCTACTGTTTCTTTAGCTTTTTAAATACTGAAAAGGTTTTAAGGGTGGAGGGGAAATCCACTTTTTTGTTAAGGTTGGACAGAAAATCTGCAATGATCTTTGGCTGGAATGACAAATATCGTATAACCAATGTTTCATTTTCCTTTATTCATTGCAATTCTATCTGTGAGTCAGTTTATTCTTTCAGCAACACTGGATTAACAGAGATGATAGCTTTTTTGTATTCATGGCAGAACTGCTCTTTCAATCTGATTTTCCTGGGACAATGGGCTAGTACAAATATGTAAAGAGAACAAGTTCACTAATGTTTCGAGTTAACAATTCCATCAATAATTATAAAAACTGCAGTGTTAATTGCACACTGAGTGTATTCTTTATTACTGATTGCAAACGTTACCTTCCAGGTTGCCCCACTTTTCGTTCAAACTCTTTCGGTCAGTTGGCCACAGTTACATGCAACATTCACCGCTCTCCAAAATCTTCCAGTCTTGGTTTCTGTACAAATCCCGTATAAAACCTAGAGTCTAATGTCTTTCTCTTCCATTCTAACAGTCAAACTCCAGTTCTTTTTTCTGGCATTTTAGTGATGGTATGATGCAATGAAGTGGTAATTTCTTTAGCACAGTTAGAATTTATGTGGGAACACGTATAACAAATCCATCACACAGAATTGGAGACAGGAGTGAAGTGTTGACAAAGGGCAGGGCTTCAGGATAGTGTTTGTGTTAGCTCATTCTGCTTCTGGTAAAATTCAGTTTGCCATTTCCATAAACTGGGTCTGAATCCAGGTTAGTGATTGCAATCACGCTGACTGGCATTAATGCTGAAGAGTATTGTCTTTAGAGAGATAGTCTGGGCTGGGCTGATTGTTACATGGGATAGTTAAATTCAGGTTGGATAAACAATGAGCCCTAAGGCAAGACAAGAGTGCTTGTGTTCTTTTCTTCCTGTTTCTTTTTTATGTTTTCCATAAACTGTTACAGCATTTTTTAGCTCGTTGAATATTCCCACTATGGTTAAATGCTGGCTCTCTGAATGAAACTACTGCAAAAAGCATGTTTCAAAACACATCTCTTTCAGAGTAGCAGTGGCTTTGCAGATTTTCATGCAAAGGCTTTTCATGATGCTTATAGTTCAAAAAATTTGGAATACTATAAAATATATTGAATATATTGAACATTCACACTGCAGGATGTTGAACCATCTTACGTTCTCAGTGCACCTCTAGGTTTTGTGTACCTTGGTTTTCATGCCTGCTGAAGGGAATAATGTTATTTGACAGGTTCTACAAAGTGACTTGAGATTGCTGTGAGTGCATTAAACACGCCAATGCACCAATGTTCATAAAGTTACAAATCCAAAGCCTAAAATCCCTCAATGAGGTTTTTAAGACTATATATAAAGACATAGTGAAAAAGGCTTATTTTTAATTTTTGAGGGATTGCCTGGGAAATCTTCCCCTTAATTGCTGCTTTTGAATGAAAAGGCTTCCAATATCTTTGTCTAACTCAGGCAGGTAGGGAGAATGGTGATCTTTCTTTTACAAATGGTTCTTTGAAAAGTGATAGATGACCTACTGAGGGACAAATCAGATAGGAATATGAAGTCACATGGCAGCTTTACCTTAGACTGGTGGTCTCCTTTTGTTAACACTTGGATGGTTGTGTAGTTCATCAGGTTGGGTCAAATGAGTGTATCTGATCTCTGGCAATGAGAAACCGTCTGCTCTGTGGTGACCAGGGGATGACAAAGCCTCTAATTGGGTGAGAGAGTGTTGGTGGACAGGTGCTTTCCTGTATCCTCCAACATCTGTAAACTCCTTCACAGGGTTTAGGAGGTTCTTAAAGGAAGTTTACACAAAAGTTTCATGAACAATTTTTTTTTATCTTCCCCTCCCCAGTTCCTTTGAAAAGCTGTGCTTTGAAAGTATACCTGTGAAGCTGATAAAGCATAATGAAGTGTACTGGCTTTCTGCTAGAACAAGTTTCTTTTTAACTCCCCAAAATTCCCTTTGCTTTTGCAGTTTAGCCGCTCAAAGCCAGCAGCGTGCATGTGTGAGTAGTTTTGTTTCCCAAAGATACAATCATCTGCAACACATCTCCTTAAATAAACAGCCCCCTCCTACAAAAGACAGGTATGCCAGGGGTCAAAAAGGTCAGTTCTTCATTAGATTCACCACTCTGCAGTTAGAAATTTCCTTTGTGAGAATTGCTTACATTTTCACGCATATATAAGTGGCCTAGTTTATTTGAGAGCTAAAAATCTGTGAATACAAGCTTATATATTGTATGAACATATATATGCGTACGCAGCCTACATAAAGCCATATATCTATGACTTTTTGAGCTAAGCTATATGCAGTCCCTTGTGGACACAAACCAAATAACTCCACGGACAGCCTTACATGAATGCAAGGTCTGTTATGTATTAAGTGGATGGAGTAAAAGAGGTCACAGTTTATTGTTTGTTCTTGGGTTGCTGCTCAGTTTTGCTAGGATGGAGAGCTGCAGGTCACATTTGGAAGGCAAAGTGTGGTAGAAAAGGTCCCTGAAAGAACATGAATTAGGAGTGAGGGCCTTGGGATCTGCCTGTTACTGGGGGCATTGTTCTTTCTTTTTCAGCAAAGGGGTGTTGGCTTCTGGAATATGCTCCTCTTCACACCTGTTCAGGATCTCACATCTGTGTATGTTGAGCTACTCCAAAACATTTTGTTTCCCAGTGTCGCTGGCAGCAGATTTCAGTCTGCCAGCATGAGCACGTTGGCATATGAACCATGAGCACATCAAGCCTTCATGACTGCAGCTAGAGCTGCTGCATTTGTCTCTGAGCAGAGAGACCCAGGCATTCATCTGTGAGTGCTGCAGCAAACATAGGGGTGTGTTGGGGTGTGTTTCTTACCATATAAGTTATTTGAGAGAGCCAAAGCATTTTGCTGGGGGGCTGGGCATGTGAGCAAGCCCCACTTTTGTATGTGCACTCCAGTCAGTGCATCAGGATGTTGTTTTGAACTGAAGGGAGTGGAGAGTGGGTTGCTGGAGCCTGTATAACATCTGTAGTTTATATGATGTTACTTGAACAGGAGGGTCAGATAGAAAGATACGAAAGCAGGAATGGTAAATCACTGAACTCTTTGCTATTCTGAGAGGAACATGAAATGAGCTTGTAAACATCTGTGTGTTTTTCTTAGTATGAAGGGCTATGATGAGCAGGTATACCTACAGGATTTCATCAAGCCTGGTAAAGCTGGATGGCTATGGCTGAGAGCAAGGTTTATCCCAGTAGCTGTTTACAGAGGTGTATCAGCCGATCAGGAATTATTAGAGGGGTATGAAGGAGGTGATCAGGTGATCAACTATGTCCACCTCTTTCCACCAGCAGGATTTCTTTGCCAATGTATTTTATGTCTTGTTGCAAGTTCAAAACAAGAACTGAGGAGACAGGAATGAAGAGGGGAGCAGGAAAGTGGCGCTAGAAGCTGTGTTTTCCATTTCAACAGCTCAGAATTAAAACCCAAGACATTCTCGCTTCTGTGCTTGTGCATACATCCCCTTTCGTCTTAGATGTCTTTTGTCACCTCTACCCTCTTCCCTCCCTTGAAATTTCACTTGTTATTGGGGGAAGCTGGAAAATTTCTTTCTGCCCTTCCAAAGGCCAGAGTGCTCTGCACCCAGCATGCCCATGTGCACAAGCACTTCACTGTATTTAGGCCTACTGTGGCCCCAAGGAGGAGATGAGGGAAAAATGTTCTATCACCTCTGCACGCTGTAGTTGGTGTTACTCACTCTCCAGTGTCATCCAGAATCCTTCTTGCAATGGTGCTGTTGTCAGCCAGAAGAGATGCCTTCCTCCTGCCTGCTTTCACTGCAGAATGGGTCCTGTGAAAGCTATGTTCTCCCTTGGGTAAGAAGGCAAGAGAGGATCTCTTTCACATCAGTTGTGCAAGAATATGCCAAAACCTCTCTGACTTTTCAGGTTAATTGTGAGTGTTGGCAAGGCTGGTCTTATTAAGCACCAGCTGATATGTGAGAGTTCTCCACAGCAGTTTACTTTAAAACCCAAATGTTTTTCTGTCGGCAGAACCTCTGTGGTGGAGAAGAGGAAAAATAACCTGAATAAATCAGCCTGAGTAGCATGCAGCATCCTTTCTAAACATCGAGCAGTCAAAATTTCTGGAATTCAGTTATCCTTCTTTTCATGACAAATTTAATGCCACTGATTTCAAGCTATTCCTCATGTTCTAAGTAAATGAGAATTGGAAGAACTGCTAGTAACATCCTAATAAGTGAGTAGGAGGTAATAATACAGTGGATAAATGACTTTTAAATAACAAGAAATTGCTTATTAGGTTTTGTTTTTCTCTGGAAGAATCAGTAGCCTAGCAGCTGTTACTGTCTGAAAACTGTATCCATGTACTTTTAATATACAAAGGAAAAAATATTTCAGTTTGAGGTGGTGGACTGAACCTTGGAACAAACTGGAGGCACACTGGTCAATTCTTGATTCCTATGAATTTAAATCAGAAGCCCTTCTAGAACATGACTTAGTCAAATGCAAACTTTTCATTTAATACAATATGAAATATAATGATTCCGTGAGATACTGAAGGTCAAAAGTTGTAATCTGGAAGTTTTTTAAACATAAGGGCTGTGCATCTGTGAATAAAATATTGTAGGTCCTGGGCAGAATACAGGTTGGGAAGTAAAAAATTAGATAGCATTACCTACATTCCTCCTTGAAATCTGTGAAGTTTCTTTGTTGTTTGACTGGATCCAAGGTAATATGAGTAAAAATTTTTCCTTGTAGTGTTTTGTACTGTCCAGTAAGTTCCCAGTTATTCAAGCAATTTGAAGCAAGAGGTGTAGTATGAGATAAACAACATCTATCAAGCAGCAGAGTGAATTCTTAGCAATGACAGACATATTCTAATTTAGTATGAGTCCAAAGAATGGTTAATGGCAAGATCAACTCTCCCAACCCTTCACGAAAACCAGGGCTGATAACAGAGCCCAGCGATCTTAAGCTCATTCTGGTTATTCAGATAATGACCTCCTTCTCCCACAGCATGGATGGGGACCATGTGAGAGGGCCTGGAGACTCTCCATTGCCTCCAAGATCTCCTTTCCTCCCCATGCCATGTAGGCATGCTTGTGCTTGCAAGTTGTGCCTCTTGATATCACAGCATCACTGCAGTATCTGTTGCACAAGGAGGCTCCTGGGGTCACAGAATTTGTATGTACAGTAGGCTTTGATCCAGCTAGCACTCCTCTCAAATCACTGAGTCACCTGTAAGTCTTAATCTTTCCCATGATGCAACATGTAGACAACTGCAAGGACCTGTCAAATTCAATTTCTTAGGAAGAAAAGTTTTAAGCAGTGTACAGGAAAGCACCACTGCCCCACATCAGAGAAACATAAACAGAGAATAAGCCTTAAGCTCTTTTGGTATGGGAAGCCTGGAGATATGAAACATCACTCAGTTGTTCATATGTAAGTGGGTTATTATAAGGGTGAAATGAGATTCCTGAGGCATCAAAATAACACCAAAAGCAATCTTGGAAAAAGTGGGAGTGGTACTGTACATTCGCATAACTTTCACAAAAATACATCTTGAAGGACAAGAATATATTAAAGATTTCTGAGCCTTTGGATGTAAGCAAGCACCTCAGGAGAAATTAAAAAATGGAGCTCACTTGGCAAGACAAAATTGACTCTCCTCCTTGACCCAAACAGGAGATATCGCTATCTGGAATCTTCCTCCAGCAGCATGCTTTTCATAACCAAACATATTTGCAGCGTGCTTTACGTTTAGAGGTGTCCCAGTCACTGCATGGTTGCTCCTCACTGTGCTTCTGCTTGAATTGACTTGTGGCATGGACTTTAGTGGGATCTCACCTGTTTGTCACTGTAGAGAATTTTGCCTGTGGGTTTTACTCAAGACACTTGAAAGTTCCTTTGAATCTGTCTTTTTGGAGGTTGGAGTTTAAACTACCATGTTTTGAGTGGATTTACAGGAATGGGGTGAACTGCATGTCTTAAAGAAAAAGGCATCCTCCACCTGCTTAAATTAAAATACACAAGATGTGGCAACACAGGAGCAATTAGTTTCAATAGTAACATTAGTTTTTTCAGAGGCAAGTCTGGATGGCAGTATGCGTGTCAGATTGTGCAGCCATTCTTCATCAGGTGTTCTGATGCAGACACTCAACTGATTTTGCTGGAGCTTGTCTGACCTACATGTACTGAAAAGTTGGTCTGTGGCATCTCCTGTGTCAGCTTCTTGGAAATCTCAGCCCTACCTTTGCTCAGCTGTGCTGATTGTACTTGCCTTTTCCTCTCATGTGTTTGCCACAGTCTCTCCTTTCCCATCTGAAGAAGACAGATGAGTGCTCTTGTTGTAGGATAATGCCATTTTCATGTACCTTACCAGGTCCAGATTTTGACTTCAACAGAAGGGCATCCACAAGAGCAAATTAAAGATGACAGAGATTTTGGATATAAAGGTGAAATGTGTTTGAGTGAGCAACTTGGCTTAGTGTTCATATTCATTTAAGTGGAGGCTTTTTTTCCTCTCTGGTTGTACCACTTTCACACCTCTAAGTAAGAGGGTTTTTTTGCCTTCAGTAGGTGTGGTGAAGAAATCTGACTCTTCTTCTCAATAGGGAAAGGAGGGGGTTGTTTATCACTTCACCCCATCTATAAAGTCTGGCCTGCTAACGTTGTTGCTTATGAATTTGAGTGTGAGAATATATTTCACAGCTCATATGAGAGTTCGCTACTTTAACTGTTGAGTTCTTGTGGCTGTTGGTGATGCAATCTTGTTGGGAAGGTGCACCTCCAGGCAGAGCAACTTTTCTTTGAACTCCTCCTGCTACAGCTATTAAAAATAGGTCAGGGTAGAGAAAAGTAGGTCTAGTTTTCTAGAGTATATTAAACTAATCCATCTTGCATTGTAGACTGTAGATCACAAGAATAGTGATATGAACTGTTATGAGCATTAAAAGTTTTATGCAGTCAAAATCAGTTGGATGTACAAAATCGTTTCATACATCAGGTGAGGAGGGTTAAAAATCTAATTTCCCGCAATTAATTATTTTTTTTAAACTCTTCCCCCTCCTCATACCCCCCAAAAAAGAAAAGAAAACAAAAACCAAACAAACAAGCCAAAACCAAAACAAAACCCCAACAGTTTGGCTGCCAGATTCTGGCTTTGTTTAATAAATTACTTTGCAAAATGATAAATTAAAAAAGAAATCCCACAACAACAAATCAAGATGAGCGGGTAAGCAGAGATTTCAGAGATATAGAGGAGGATTATTATAAGCTAAGCCAATATATGAAAATGATGAATACTGGATGACAGAGAAATCAACTGTTTAGAGCTACTCTCTGGATGATATTAAAGATATTGATTGACCAAAATGATGTATGGATAACTTCTGTGAGACTTGCACACAAGGAAGTAGTTCTCTATGTTGGGTTGTGCTTTCACCCTGTGCTGAATCAGTGTTACCTAAATAAGCTGAGCTCAGTTGATTTAGTTTGTATTTGTGGGAGCTGTATCTCACAGTTTCTATGTTTCATATTGCCTCTGTCTTCATGGAAGCACAAGCCAAATTTTTCAGATACATTTAAAAAATGTAAGAGGCTTGAAATCCTCTAAATAAGAGGTCTTGATACTTTCATTATGAGGCTTGTGAAAACTTTGAGTTCTTTTCCTGTTTCAGAGGAAGATGCTTTAGGGTGTTAGAAGAGATCGGTTCTTTCTTCATCTTCTTGTTTGCCCATGCTAATTAGAGAAAAAATGCACCAGAAAAGTTTTACTGTCTTAACTGGACTCCACAACTCTCCCTTGTAGAAGAGTGATCTCTCACAAAGGTTCTCTCATCATCCAGGATGCAGGAATAGAGGGAAGAAGGAAGCCAGGCAAATGAGTACATGCTGCAGAGATTCATACTGTGGTCCAAAGCAGATCACGTAACTTGGGATGTCATTAGCTGAGTTATCCTGGGTCTCTGTGACAGGTAAGGTAGCATTGCCCAGAGTGATAGGTGAAAAGGAGGAATTTAGAAGGCATATTGAGAATCCAGGTAACCTTTCTTTCTTCCAGAGAAGTAGAAAACAAATTCATACTCTGCAGTTGTCATAAAAAGTAAATAGGGGGTTACAGGGTATGGGATTGGCCCAGTGCTCTTTCTTTATACCAGGGCTGATACGAAGCTTGGTGGAGTTACCTCAGAGTGATGTGAGCACTGGTGACAGACCAGTTTGGGGCCACATCAATAAATCATTGACGCGTTCATAAATCACTTTCAGAGTTGGTGTTATATTTGGACACACTCAGGTAACTTACGAAACAGCCCTCTACTTGACCATGTGCTCTGAACTGGTAATAAGAAAAAATATGTCTTTACAAATTTTTAGATTATCTCACCATTTTCCTTTCCACATTTACAACAGCTGGTGTAAAATAAAAAAACACAAATGAAAAAGCCCAAATGAATAAACCAGACCCAACAACCCTTCACCCTGTGCAACTGCAGAACTTGTGTGGTTTTGTTGAGGTTGTGTTTTGCTATAAGCATAATCCAAAGGTACTTTCCAGAAATGCTGGCAACTGTTTGACGCGTTCCTTTAATTTGTTGTGGCCATTACAGTTGCTATGATATTGTCAAAGCTCCCAAGGGATGACCCTGACCTGTGTTTGATCAAGGCCAGTTCAGGCGTCTTTTTGGCAGGTCTGGCAGAATTAAACTTGCTGGCCCAAGGTAAAAGAGCTAATGCCTGTCCGCTCCTGCCACCAAGCTGGGAAGTGCCCTGAAGAAAACCTGGGCTGGCTGCCTTTCCTTTTGTGTGATGAGAAATCTGGGGAAAGTAACAGCTGTTTGGGGAAGGCTGCTCTTTCCTTCCATCAGCCCTGCATTATGTTCATACCCCTTTGCACCCTCTCTTCCTGCCCACAACAGTAAGCTTGGCTTTCCCAGGCTCTGGCATAGGCAGCAGCAGGGATTTTGCTGCCTTAAGCATCTCCCTTTATTACTTGGGCTGAGTCAAAACCGTCAGTAGTACTTACCACACCATGGATATCTTGAAATGGCTTAGACAATTTATGTTGCTTAGTATGGCTGTATCCTGCCCCAGAAGCTTTTGTATCACCATGTCTTCAATCTCACCTTGCAGATGGATCGAAGAAGGGTGCTTATGTAATGACTGTGATGTGGAAGGAGCTAAACACAGTGATTTTTTTTCTTTTTTTTCTTTCTTTTTATTTTTTAATTCTCCAAACTGCTGGATTGCCCCAGAACCCTGTTGCCCCGCAGATATCTGGGGAAGAAAACTGAGACAGGTTTCCTGCCAGTAGTTCTTTTACATAGGCTAAGCAGAGGAAAACTAAAGGAAAGGGAAGGCAACACAGAGAATGATCTCACAGAGGAAAAGACAAAATGCAGAAGCCAGAGCCTTGCTTGGAGCCAGCTGGCCTCTTAGCTGGCTTGCTATAGGACTCTCTCCAGTTGAAAAGCAGCCTGCTGAACTTCTCCCCTTTCATTTGAGACAAAGCAAGTGGCTGCACATTGGATGGTATGGCAAGGGCCTGGTTTCCACTTTATGGATTAAAGGGTCCTGCCTGAGTTACTCCAGGAACAGCAAAAGTATGATTTCTTCATCTCTTGTTGGCTGCACAGGTTTGCTTCTTGGAGACGCTGCCTTCCAGGGACTTTTCAGCAAACAATAAAATCATGAAACAGAGCTAGACTTCATGGTCCTTAATTGATCAGATCTCCCCTGGAATGAGTAAGTTGTTTACTGCTTTTCAGCCCACAGAAATTTGATCCCGCACTTAGTTTTTGACTCTTATTTTCCGTTTGAGATTGAAGGAGAAATGGAAAAAAGAAAATAAATAATGATTTTTGAGCTGAATTCTGCTCCCTAGTGTTTTTTGATGTTTCTAGTGGATTGCAAAGGAACAAGGAAATTTTCCTGGTGCAGGGAGTTCTCAACCAGACTCCCCTTCTCATACCTGACTCCCCTTCTACCTCCACCTCTGCAGCATCTTGTGTCTAACATAGTGAAGAGAGAGGTGCAATTGGTACATTGTGAGCTGGGTACCAACAAAGTTTGGCTGCCATGGAAGTCTTTCAGAGCCATTCCTACCTGTCAGCAACTCTGAGATGGGTGGATAACCTTGGGAAAAATTGCAGAACATGATTTCCTAGTTTGAGAGTGGATCTTTATAGCATTTAGAGCATTTAGTTATTACGATTTCTTGAGCATGAGAAAGAAAAAGCAGGCAAAGAGAACAGAATGGGTGGAAATAAGATTTACGTGATCAAGACATCACTGAGTTTTTCATAGAAAACCTTTTATTTGCACTGTGAATATCTGTGAGTTACCTGAAGTAATGTGGTTTTGCCTCATGACCATAAGAATACAAATTCCCCATTACCCCAAGTAATCTAGAAAATAGAAAGCAGATAATGGGACGTTTCTGTCACCACTGAGGAGGGCTCCCATTGAATTGCTTGTAGGTCTTTGGAAAGGTCAGTCAAAGCTTAAGCAACCCCCTGTTGTTTGACAACATCAGAGCTCAAACACCATGATCCTGTAGAACTCTGCTCTTTGAAAAAGGGGGATGTTTAATTACCTTTTGAAAGCTGGCAGCAGGACAGGATGCAAGGATGTTTTCTTTCTTTTGTGTCAATTGAACAAGTTACTATTTTGGTACATGAGAGCAAGTAACCCACCACACTGGAGGAGACTGTCCCTTCCTCTGACCTGCTGTTGGGAGAAAAGCAAAGGTAGGAGGATATTAGTGAAGGTGAGCCTGCTGCAGGAAGGAAGCCTTGACATAAGAATGTTTGTGGAAGGGGAGGCAGAGGCTCCTGGTGCCTTTCTAAATGCTGTATCACAATGTCAATTCCGTTTGCCTTTAAATATATACTTATTTATTAGCCTTGCTTTACAGGAAGACATTGGTGCAGTTTCAGGAAATTGACTGCTGTCACTTTAATGAAATTTGCTTTTATCGTCAAAGGAACGGGCAAACTGGTTGCAGCAGTTTTAATTTTAAAAATTGTGATGCATCTGCTCCCTCCCAGGGGCTGCCTTCCACAGCACTTTTTTTATGCTCCTCAACTACATCTTTTTTTTTTCTTTTTTTTTCTCCAAGGATTTGGATCTGTGGTATTTAAACAAGCTAAACAGAAACTGCACCTCAGGGAGAAACATTCTCTTCAGTAACTGAAAATAAACTTGGATGGCATGCCTTGTGTATTATACACATTCAGCTGTGCACATGGTGGGAACAGAGCATTAGACATGGTACCTACCACTGTAAAGAGAATGTAAACGTATGTGTCACATATGATTGTGGTAAACAAAAAAGAGATATATATGAGGAAAAGATCATTCTGTTTGGGTAACTCCAGCCAAACCTAGTTAAGAGATGGAGTATCCCTCATCCTACTTTCATTTTCAATTACAGTACCTGTAGTAAGAACAAGCACTTACTGTGCTAGTTCTTCCTTCCATCAGCATCCATGGGGATCTGTTTTTGGCTTCGTGGAAGGGCCTCCTTCAGCACTGCCCAGGGTTTTGTGGAGGAATACAAAAGCTGAAGCAGGTTTGTCTCATCCAAAGCAAGCTGCCTGACCAGCAGGCAAACCAGCTCAGTGAACAGGGAAGGAGTTTGGGCCTACCAGGTGTTTAGTAGGGTAGGTATAGCCTTGTACAGACATGGCAGTCTTAGGAAATGGAAGTCTGGCTAGGAACAAAAGTTGATGCTGTAAATATAAGAGTTGTTTATCCACAGTGTGATATATACATACGGAAGAATCAGATCTCAGTTTGATGTAGCAATGGGGTTTATCTGTTCATCATGCGCAAATTACATAGTCTTCCTGAACTCTGTTCTTTAGCTATGTACTTACTGGTTTTGGCTGGGATAGAGGTAATTTTGCTTATAGTAGCTTGCATGGTGTTCTATTTTGGGTTTGTGATGAAAACAGTCTCAATAACACAGAGATGTTTTATTTATTGCTGAGCAGCTCTTACACAGTATCAAGGTCTTTTCTGCTTTGCATATTGCCCCCCAAGCGAGGAGGCTGAATGTGCACAAGAAGCTGGGAGGGGACACAGCTGGGACAACTGACCCCAACTGACTGAAGGGATACCCCATACCATATGACAAATGCCCAACAGTAAAAGCTGTAGGAAAGGAGGAAGGTAGGGGGTATGTTCAAAGTTACAGCATTTGTCTTCCCAGATAACTGATGTGTGATGGAACCCTGTTTTCTGGAGGTGGCTGATGGGAAGTAGTGAATTAACTCCTTATTTTGCTTTGCTTGTGCATGCGGCTTTTTCTTTACCTATTAATCTGTCTCTATCTCATCCCGTAAGTTCTTTCCCTTTTACCTTTGCAATGCTCCTCCCCATCCCACTCTGGCTGTGTGGAGCTGAGCTGCCTACCAGGCTTAAACCATGACAAGCTGGTAGACCACAGTGTTCACTGGCCTTTCCTAACCTTTGAAGATCTATTTGCACAGGTAGCCCAGAGCTCCTGTGCCTGCAGTAGCCATTGTCTCTGGTGCTAATGGTTAGCTTTGCTGTGGCCAGGCAAAACAAGTGATTAAAAATTTAGGCAATATTAGGAAAGGTCAGCCATGCATCAGCTGTTCATCATCCCTCACCATAGACATGCAGTGACCAGTCTTGGAGGCCCCAGGCATGATAGATCTTGGCAGGCTGGACATAGCCACACCTGTGCTTGCTCAGCTGGACTCCAAGGGCAGCCTGGAAACTCCTTTCCAATCAGCCTCTCATTAGGCTTGAAGGTGCTAAGAGTGTTCTTACTGAAAACTGTTCTGCTGATGGTCATTTTGGTTGGTATGAAGGACACAGTGGTTGGGTAGTGTGTATGCCTGAACTGGAAGCATGGCATTTGTGATGCCTGAGTGATTAGTTTTAATGCTACATATTAAGCAGAGAGATATTGGCTAAGACAAGTATGCAATGCTAATTGCATGGCAAAGGAATGCCACAATACTAATAGGTGGAAACAGCCATGTGAGATATCTCAAATCTGTTGTTGCTGGTCAGTGCTAATGCAGATTTATCCTTCCTGGTGCTGTGCAGCTTTGGCTTCGGGTGTCTTTGATAATGCAGTTTTCTTCACATTCTCTGAAAATATCACTGACAACAAAAGGGTCTCAGCATCTAACTGGATCCCAGGTGCTATGCATCTTATCAAGAGGTGGTGTAATAATGCAAGAGGAGTTGTCCTGTAGTATTCTAAACGTTCTGTGTAATGCCTGTTCGAGGTGTTAGAGACTAGTCTTTTATAAACTGTCACCCATTTTCCCCATCAACTCAAGCCTAGCTTAACAGGAAAGCTTACATCTTGATTGCCCTGTGAACGAAGATATACCCCTCGCCCCAGCCTCGCTGGAAATTCTTGCACTATAATTGTTTCTGACAAAGTGAACATGTAAGTAAAATATTTTTTGCTTTACCATGCACAGCAACAATTTTGTGATGACCCTGTTTGACAACTAATTGGCTTCTTACCAAAAGTGAAAACAATAGATACCTATTTTCAGCTGGGAAAGCCACACTCAGTATGTTCCCTGGCCAAGATAAAGCACTGAAGCAGCATGACACAATGTGCTCCGACCTCCGTCTATGGCTTTTCTTTTTTAACAGATCTGCTGATCAATTTACCTCTTTTTCTCCCATGTCTTCTCTCTTCTAAGAGTTCTAAGAAAGAATGTTTTCCTATAGTCTAGATTTTTCTGTTGCACCAGACGAGTATCTATGTGCGTGTTGCTTCTTGAGAACAGATATGGAACTGTGTGTGTTCACAGACTTGGTGAGAAGTTGAGAAGTCCTGACATGATGAAAAAATGTTGCTAGCTAGACTGAAAATGAAACCTTGGAAAAATGTTTGACATGTCTCTAGCTATTATTGTTTCCTTGGTGCATACTGTTGCTATGTTTAATATGTGGAAACTGGTGAGAATAAATCAGATTGCTAGAAAGATTACTCATACTTGAAATGGTAACTGCTGTAACTGACAGAGGAACAGTAAATTATCTTTACACATGCCAGTGGGTAAAAGAGAACAGTCATTCAACCTTTGCACACTTGCACAGGATGAATTCAACATATACTTCTCAGACGTGACTAAAGTTGGAAAAGGTTTATCAAAATCTAGATTTGTGGAATGAAAATGTGTGTGTTTATTCTAAGTTAGAATATTTTACAGTCTTCCTTTTAACTATTCTTTGTAAATGCAGCAGTTCCTATTAAACTCAGTACAGGCAGGATGTGTAAGTACAGAACCAAAAAACAAAATCAAAGCAGTTCCTGCTTCAAGCATCTTTTACACAATCTATATGTTGTTGAATTTCAGTTTTCTTCCCCAGTAGAACAGTCCTGATATGTATTTTTTTGCCCTTTGTCCCCCCACCCCACTTTGCCTTTGTCAACTATAACAGCAAATGAAGCAGATGCTTTTAAATCTTCAAGCCCACAAGATTCCAAGAGCTATGAGTCTCTTCGTGCTATACTAGCATCTTTCTGAGGAAGGAGGTATAGCAGAAGACAAGGAGCTTTGTAAGGAGAGCTTTCTGGATCCCACCACCCATGGCTCCCTGGCAGGTGGGGAGAGCGTGTAGTGCCCCTACCATCCAGCTGTTTTGGATTGTTTATCTTACCCTTCTGATGCTTTGTTTAGTCAGTGGTGATGCATAAGATACAACTGGTTTTGACTTCCTGGTAGACAAAAGTCTATGGAGCAATCAGAAGGAATCCCAACCATTTGTTGCTGGCAGAGTGCTAAATAAACAGTAGCAACACCTACCTGTGTGGGTGGTAATTAATCACATCAATCAGACAGATCAGCTAGCAAAGCCTTTTTTTTTTTTTTCCTTTCCTTGTGTTTCCTCCCACCTGCTTGTTTCCTGGTTGTTGCTCCTGCTGGCAATAGAGCTGGTGCTCAGCTAAGCAGTAGGTCAAATGCCATTACATGGCTGGGTTGTGTAAACCTTGTGCCACCTCTTCTCTAATGGCCTGACCATTAACAGGTCAATTTAGCAGAGGACTCTCAACCCGTGTTTGAGCATGGATTTCTTCTCTTTCTGGATTTCTCTGAGAAATGAGGCTAAACTACTGCCTGTGTGTTGGTAGTTCTGCATGTGCCTGTCCATCTGAACAACCTTCCTGGGAACTTTTAAACTCATTGGTTTGTTTTAGTTGAATTTGGTGGTGGAGTGGAATTTTCAGAGATAATCAGTTCTAGGAACTTTCCTAAGAGAAATGTACAAAAGAGAAAATAAGTTTGTTACAGTGAAAAGTTCCATCTCAAACTCTTCTTTTATTGGGCACCTGTAATAAACATGAAGAGAATCTGTAGTTCAGTTTTCCAGACTTCTGTTCTTTATTTAGTTTGCTATTGTTGTTGTTTCTATTGTTGTTATTTTTTTGATTTGTTTGTGGTTTTGGTTTGGTTTGGCTTTGTTGTTGTATTTTTTTATTAGAGAGGCAATTTAAAATTTTTATTGCTGCAAAAAAGATTAGAAAGGTACCATTCTTTGTCCTAAAATTGGGAGAATATATTTTTTCCAGTTCTCCAGATGCATGTTTGTTTGTTTGCTTGCTTAACTAGATGTTAGGCAAAGACTTGCTGATGTGAAATGGTAGAAATTGCAGGAACTGATACTTATAAAAAAAAAAACAGACGCTAAGCCAGTAGGTGAAGTGACAGTGGCAGCTGATGGAGAAGAAAAGATGACCCACTAGAGGAACTAGTCATTTATTTAAAGACCTGACTCCTGTCAGAGAACAGTTTACCCAGAAATTGATTATCAAGCATCTTTATTTCTTGGTGGGTTGTTGTTCCAGAGTTCGAGGTTTCCAGGTAAGAGAAAAAGAGACACAAATAGAAAACTCACAACTAGTTTATTAATATAGGAAAATATGGAGATAGTAAAGGATACTTCTGCTGTTTGGTCATCTTACCAACCCCAAGGACCCTGTGACAACAATCAGAAAACCAGCTCTGAGAATCATCGTCACAGTGTGAGGTGGCAGGCTCAACCCTCGCGGGCATCCCAGCGGAGGCAATGTTGACCTGGGTGGTATGAGGTTCTGCCTCCCCCGCATCGCATGAGGCGTGGGCTTTTATACTAACAAAAATGCACACACATTCTGACACAGGGGGCCAGCCTATGTTGAAGTGGCCAGCAATATCTAGAAAGGTCTCTGAGGGTTGAGACTTTTCCAGGGAGTTCTGAAAGTGGAACTTTCCTGATAGGAACCAAAGCTGGCCTTTCTGGGGAAGAGCCCATTCTCTCTGACACAGTTGTTATTCTAAAATGCCTGAAACTTTTATGTGGAGGAGGTAATTAAATATTAAAAAACTAACTAAATAAAAAATCTCAAGACTAGGACACTGTGCAGTTTTCCTAAACACCTACACCATTATGGGTTTCTTCATTTTTGACCTCATAATGGGATCTTAGGGCTGTTTTTTGTCTCAATATCCATGCTGTAATTTTTTCCTGGAGCTGAATTAATTTGTTACTAGAGTAACAGATCTTGGCTGCGTATCACCTGATGGGATTGAGCTCCCCCCATTCAGATGCATTTCCTCTAACCCTGGTGCCACTTTCATGCTGTACACATAATGGAAGAGCAATCTAACAGGAGATTTGAAGAAAATAAATAGGATAAAAATGTCCTTCTGAAGTTATGCTTTCTTACACAAAAGCCTGGCTGTACTAAGACAGGCTAAAGGATCTTCTAGCTTTGAAACCTGCCTCCAAAGGCATTAAATGTCGGTGTCTTGTGAAAGAGTGTACGGATAGGGCAAGGAGAAGTAGTCATGCTCTCTCAGCCTTCTGTGATTTGTGGTTGTGAGACTTCCTGAACGAGAGATGAAGTCTTTGTATACTTATACAATGCTATGAAAAAAACCAGCTGTAAAGCAATGTCTTCTATTTGCATATTATAACATTAATTAGTTATCCCTGCAATTCTCCTGCATGTGCCAGAAAGAGCTGTCTGAGCTGTTCTATCTCCCTGGTGGTGGTAATTGATTACCACATAATAGGCTAAGAAATACCAGAACAAGACGAAAATATGCAGGAAATGTGCAGGTGGGAAATTTTTACCATCATCTGTAGCTGGGCAGATAGTGGTTTATTTCCATGCAGACTAAAAGCTGTGAGCAGTCTTAACTTGTCTGCAATATTCATGCATCTTTTGCATAAACTTAGGCTAGTTTTGCAGCCGACCTGACTTGTGGGTACTCAGAGAATGTAAAATTGTGGTATTATGTGGTCTTTGTGTGAAGCTGGAGGAAGTGAACAGCTTCACTTAGTGGCTCAAGCTCATGAGAACCTCATACCTAGGCTGGAAGGCTCGAGGTGCTCGTTCCCCTACAGCATGCAACCAAGGGAGAGTTTCACGCTAACCTTATCTGCCAGTTAACTGTAAAAGGCAGCTCATCTTGAGGGGCTGCAGAAATAATTTCTCAATAGCTTGCAGGTTATTTTGGAAACTCAATCCATGTAATTTCTTTAATGGCATAGGCAGCAATTGACATAGTAGAATATTGTGGACTTGCAAAACAGAACGCACTAGCTTTTAGTATATTACATAGCTCATTTTAACTGTCTTAAAATGGAATCCTTTTACCTCTTTCGTTTGGTGTTCATTACATAAGAAACAACCAGAAGCCACAACCTTAGTCCTTGACCTTGATGGAAAGCATATTGAATAAATATCTCTCTTCATTGTGGTCCTTGGCAGTAACAGGTTTAATTTAGTGAATTTAGAGTTGAAGTTTATTCCTGTGTGAGTCATAAAAAAGGCTTATATGTTCCTCAAAGCCTTAAAACTTCACTAGAGAGAAAAAAATACCCTAGATTAAAATACTTGATCCAAAGCATAGGAACCTCTCTGTCTACTGTGTAGACTTTACAGTAGATCCAGTTAAAGCTACAGGGACAAATAACATGGTCAGATGAAAAGTGGTGAAGTACTACTTCAGTAGAAACTTCAGCTAAGAAATTCCAAGTTTCCATCTCTTCAGTGCTTTTTTAAAATTGCAGTTGAAAAGTCAGTTGGTTTTCCGACGATTTTAAAAATTTCAGTAATTTGTTTCTCCAGATCAAATCTGTAGGCAAAGATCTACCCCCACTTTAATGGAAATGGCTTAAGCACTCAGCGTGATGTTTTAGAATTAATTTGCTATTCAGAGTTCAAGTTAAAAAAGCCCAGCCAGACTCAGCAACTGGTTTGAAGGAATGTTACATCCATGTCAAGTAAAACTCTTACAGCGTAGGATTTTGTTGCTGGAAAAATTTACAGTAACACCTGCATGACAGTGCTTTAGCAGATTTTGTCCAATAACTCTGCAGTCTTCTCCTTTATTAGAAATGGAAGGCTACAAGAAGCTGACAGTGATGAATTTGGCCAAGTTGCATTGTCAGCCTCCCTGTTATTCAGTCCTTGACTTGTAGTTTTCTTCAAATACCATTGGGCTGTTTTCTCCCCTTGCTCTTCACTTACATGTATTTTTTAGGGTCATTTGCTAAGTAAAGATTTTAGGATCTCCTGTCTGCAGCCCATCATGTTGGGCTACAATAGTGCTGGACTAGATGAAGTTGCTTCCACTAAAAGGTTGATTCACTTTAGTGATTGTCAGGAAGGTGAATAGGAGACTTGATTCAGAACAAAAATCCCTTTACTAAATGAGGCATGTTCTGCTTTTTACAAAATTAGCATGTCGAGCTCTAGCAGGGAGTAACATTTCTTGCAACTTGGAAGATGGTATATGAGAAAAGAAATTCTTTGTGGTGTTATTAACTGCTATCAATGCAAAAGTAAATTATGCTATTACTCATTTAAAAGAAAAACAAGATGCTTGCAATCTGACTTCAGTGAAGTAATTTTACTATGCTCAACTATTAGAATATGAGGTCAGAACCTAACAACTGCATAAATATTTAAATGGCTAGTATTTGCTTTACATATTCTATCAGTGAAGTACTGCCCATGAATTCTTCAACAATCTGTTAATATGTAAGGCAGAAAGGTAATGCACATTTACAGTAACTTTAACAGAAATCACATTTAAATGACAAAACTCCACCAATCACACAGCTCAAGAATAAGCGTGTTTTCAGTTTTTTTTACAGACTCCTGGGGAACTCTGAAGTCTGTGCAGAGACCAAAGAGATCATCCCTCTGCTGAGTAAAGAGTTAAGATGTTCAAAGACAAAGGGTTTCAAGAATGCTCCATCACTGTAGGTGTTCAAGGCCAGGTTGGGCAGAGCCTGGGGTGGCATTTTAGTGGGAGGTGTCCCTGCCCATGGGAGGGGGGTTGGAACTATTTGATCTCAAGGTCCTTTCCAACGCTAACTCTTCTATGGTTCTATGATGTTGATTCTGTATAAAGGTAAAGGAAAGCATCATCTTGGTGTTACCACTGAGTTTTGTGTTCCACTTTTGGTTCTTATGTTTTCTAGAAGAGAAGAGGAGGAATATGTCCTCAAGTAGTGGCACTTCCAGTAATGCAAATCTTGTACTCCTTATCCTGTCCAGCATTTACTTATTTTCTGCTTAAAATGCTCACATCCCTCTCTCCAGTGCATTTCATTGTGCCTTATATATAGCCATTTTGTGTCTGAATGAATGTATAAATGTATAATATGTATAAAAACACACCTTTTTTTTTTATTTTGCTCGTTTTTATTTCGTGAAAGCAGCTGAGCAAAATTTTCTTGAAAGGGTTATTCAAGGTGTCAAGATATTTCAGGCCTTAATTTTGAAAGTACTCCAATGGACTTGCCTTCAGAATGTTTTATTGCTCTCTTTACCATAGACAGTTGCTCATGTGGACAAGGTGTCTTTGTTTTCTAAGTTCCACTAGTCTTCAAGAAAGATGGAAGAAGTAGTGGTAGGAGTTAGAGTTTGTAGTGTTTGGAGATGAGGGGTAACCAAGGAATTTCTGGCACCTGATGTTTGAGGAGCAATTGTGAGGACTGATCAAACAACAAATTCTCTGGTAGAAAGGGTCTCTGGTTAAATTTTGCTATGGACACAACTTTGAGCCTCAGTGAAGTTTTATTATCTGAAACTGTTTTGATGTAATTGCTGAGAAAATCCAGGGAAGACTCCTAATGACACAAACCCAAGGAAATATATCACTGAAATGAGAACATCGAGATTTCCGTTTAGTCTGAAATGCCACCCAAAGATGCTTTTCCAAATGTTTTTTGGCTCTCTCTTGGAAGCTGTACAAGCATTTGTTTCCCCTTGGGACTTCTAGAATTTCCCTGTTTAGACTGGAGGCTCTCTGAAGCAGAGGCTGTTTTGATAAACTGTGTGTACAGCACCTTACACAATAGACCTCAGATCACAGCCTGCATCTCCACATTATGGCAATGCAAATAAATATATGAACACTGTCCTTGAACAGGAAGGAAAATAAAAATTGGATTCCCCAGAGAGCTGATGCATATATGATAATCAGTCTCCTACAGTAATAATGTTGTGTTTGTTGAAATCTAAGATTTAGCAGAGGTTCAGCTTTCTTGGGATGGCAGAAGTACTCTCTCATTTTGTCCTTTATTTTTGTGCTGAATTTTTCGCTTGTTTTCTTTTTATCCTGTTTTGCCTAACACTAGGGGAGACTTTGTTTTACTAACATTTGTAGCTGTCACTTTGATCTGCGACAGGAAAGCTGAAGATTTGCTTCTCTGCCCATAGGGAAACAGATGAGATCAGAATATGCCAGTTTAAAAAGCCTCATTAGATTAGCTGTAGAAGAAATAGTTCTTGTTCCTTAGTTGACTGCACATCACAACTTTATTTTTAACAAAACCACTTTTTTCTACACATGATTTTGAATTTGTGAAGGCTGAAGTCCGATTTCCAATTATTCCTGACACACATGAAGTTTCTGTTCCTTGGAAATAAAAGAAAGATGATAATTGCCAGTCTTTCATTTAGTACAGTTTTTTGTGCTTGCTCGTTTCCTGATGTTGTGTCCTAGAGTTTGTTAGCAAAATTGGCGCTCTTGATAAGCGCTTCCAAAAATATATGTATTTATAGAAAGCCAACCGTATCCTGGGCTGTATCAAAAGGAGCATGACAGCAGGTTGAGGGAGGTGATCCTGTCCCTCTCCTCTGCTCTCGTGAGACCTCACTTGGAGTATTGTGTGCAGTTCTGGTGTCCTCAACATAAAAAGGATATGCAACTGTTGGGACAAGTCCAGAGGAGGGCCACGAGGAT
>JAOEHY010020299.1:0-18164 GCA_025447955.1 Psilopsiagon aurifrons
GGCGAGCGTGCTGCCCCAAGGGGGGCCCGGGCCGGGCTGCGGCTGCGGGGTCCCCGCGACCGCGGCAGGGCCCGGTTCTGGCCCCACCCTCCCCCTACACACCGAGGGGCTGTGGACAGAGCGGGGCCGCAGGGGCGGGCAGAACCGTGCGGGTTCGGCGATGGAGGCTCCGCGCGGGCCTCACCCAGGTCCAGCGTGGGCCCTTGGCCCGGCGATAGCGCAGCTCCCCTCGTTCAACACGTGCAGGTGTGCCAGGGCAGCCGCGCATCCCCGGCAGTGCCCATGGCCAGGCTGGACAGGGCTCGGAGCATCCTGCTCCAGTGGAAGGTGGCCCTGCCCATGGCACGGCTTGGAACTGGGTGAGCTTTAAGGTCCTTTCCAACCCAACTCATTCCATGGTTCAAGCAGCACAGTGATGCTGCAGCTGTGAAAGAAGCAGGGATGAGTTGTCCACCAAAGCAGCTGTAACATTTCCCACGTCTACAAGAATCCTGTACCATTTATATAGAGGTTCCAAAGGGTAAATCATAGAAATACCTTGTGGCAAGAAGTTTTTCACCCATAGTTTTTCTTCTTTGTTGTTATTTCCACAGGGAGAAGATAATTTCACTTACTGTCCAGCAACGGGTCTAGCTAAAGGAAAGGAGCACTCGGAATTCGCTGGCTGGGCATTTCCATTTCCAGGGGTGCTCCTCATGGAGGAGTTCATTAGTGAAGATGAAGAATCTGAGATAGTTGAACTGATGGATCAAGATGACTGGAAACCGTCACAGTCTGGCCGGAAGAAACAGGTCTGACTTTAGGTCCCTCTGGGAAGGGAAAACTGTTTTCAGCTGAACCCCCAAATCTTTAGATGTTTATTAAAGGTTTTCCTTTGAAAGCAAGAATTACTTGTCATTGAAGTCAACTTATGGCAAAAAAAATACATGATAGGTACAAAACCCAGCATTTTTATGCATGTTCAGCATTAGAGTTCACACATTCTCCAAGCCAAACAAGTGGGTGGCTAGGTTTGTCTTTACAAGTGGTAAATCTGATTCCAGAGAGATTAATGTGGCTTCACTGGGTCCTTTTGCACCCTGGTGAGCAGGTCACTGGAAGAGATGAGAACAGGACTCAAAGGCTTGACCGTGAGCCCTGCAGGGCTCGCAGCCTCTCCAAAAAGACGTATCCTAGATTTTTCCTTAACAGTAGCTTTCCCTCCACCCTCTTTTCCAACAGGACTATGGTCCCAAAGTGAACTTCAAGAAACAAAGGCTGAAGGCTGGCAGCTTTACCGGTTTGCCAAGCTTTAGCAAGAAGATTGTGGCACAAATGGAGGCCTGCTCTGTGCTGGGTGGTTTCTTACCTGTTGAGCAATGTAACCTGGACTACATGCCAGAAAGAGGTTCTGCCATCGACCCCCACTTCGACGACTGGTGGCTTTGGGGAGAGCGCCTGGTGAGCTTAAACCTGCTCTCAGAAACCGTGCTGTCCATGTCTTCTGATTCAGAGGACAGCATCCAATTATTTCCCATTTCCAGCAAAGAAAACAGGGAATTAAATCCCCCTGGATCTTTTACACAGACACCACCGTGCCAAAACCCAGGTGAAGAGGGACCCAACGGCACGTTATCCCCACGGCTCGTTCCAAGCCGGGAGGTGACTATTGCCGTTCCCTTGCCACGGCGGTGCCTGGTGGTGCTCTATGGTGAGGCGCGGTACCGCTGGAAGCACGCCATCCACCGCAGGCACATCCAGCGCCGCCGCATCTGTGTCACGTTCCGGGAGCTGTCTGAGGAGTTCAGGGCAGGGGGAAGGCACGAGGAGCTGGGTAAAGAACTGCTTGGAATAGCTCTTTCCTTTCAAGGCAGGCCGGTGTGAGCAGCAAGAAGCGGACGAAGTTGCCTTTTCTTAGGGAATATGGCAGATAATGTGTACGAGTGGTTATTCCTGAGGTGTGTGTACAAAGATATGCTCAAATGAGCTTATTTTTTGATAAGAAGCAGAAATAAAGAGTGTGCAAGAAAAGGGAGAGCTAATTGCTAATTAATTATCCTTTGCTGAAGATTCATGCTTTAACAGGGAGGGTTAATCATAAATACTGTGTGTGACCCATATCTTTTGGGACCATAGAGCAGCATTTGCAGGGGGCCGATGCTGACTCTTCTGCAGCTTGGACGTTGTTCAGAGCAAAGACCTGCACAGACTGTGTTATTTTCTGACCATTTCTCATCTCTGAACCCTGCTGTCAGCTGTCAGTAGCAAGAGCCTGATTTTGAGAATAAGCTGGGCAACAGACTGCAGCACTGGTGGCTCTCATCCTTTTTCCTGGCACCTCCAGCAGTCAGGTTTGAATCATGCCTTGTACCTAAGACTCAAGAAGTCATTTGCAGCAAAAGCTCATTTGAGGCCATCTGTCTGCTCTGGGCAAACTCCTGTGCTCTTGAAAACGAAGTTGTGCCATGGAAGGAGTGTGATCCCTTAATAAACACAGTTGTGTTATCAGAACCATTCAGTGCAGTCTCACCTACACCAGTAAAACACAGTGCTGCCTGGTTTCGGTTGGTAAGGAAAGAGGAGGCATTTATACATGGACATCAGTGTCCAATGGCACAGCACAGAGGTTTTACTGTATAATGATGTACTGCCAACAGTGCCCGGGAGGGAACTCCTCATCCAAGAAAACAGTTACTAAGGGTCAATTGGGTGAATCAGGATATATTTTATCAGTTTAAGCTAACAGATACAACCACAGTCCTTTTTGGCTGCAATGAATCAGTTGCAGTTAAGCCCAGTATTTAAAACAGTGGTGGACACCAGCTAGGCAGTAATTCCAACAGGGATCCATGCGCAGGGCTCCCATGGGCAATCCCAAATCCCAAACCTCCATCCAGGCTGGCTACCTAAGCGCTCCAACGGCCATTTCAGCAGCCCCGATATGGCCTCTCCAACAGAAATCTATCACACAGCCAGCCAGAACATGACAGGCAGGCCACGCTTGCTCACAGCAAGCTTTATCCAGGGAATTTCTCCTATGCTGCAACCTCTCCAGCTCACTCCCAAAAGCAAGGCCTTGTGCTCACACAATAGCAGTTCCTAAACTTCTTCCAGCAGGCTGGTGTGACCAGCACCGTGGTGCTGGTGTCTACTGGGCTCAGCAGCCATATGTCCTCAGCATGATGTTCCCAGGCCAGCACCTGGAGCTGCTGTCAGAGCAGAGGACCTTCAGCCACATCAGCAGAGGACATTCAGCCTGCTGGAGCTCAGCCCAATGCCACATGACAGGATGAAACCCAGGGCAGGCTTTTGGAGCTGAAACAAGCATTGAGCTCAAGTCCTGAGCCATTCCATCAACCTCCTCTTTGCTCAAACACCAGCAATCAAGTAATTCCCATTAATGTTTGGCCCTTATTTCCAAAGCTCCCTTTTAGATTTATATTGTGCTCTCAACCTGCTAAAATACTTCCTGTGCATGTACCTGCTGTTTCATTCTCTCTGCAGTGAAAGCAGATGATGATTCTGATGAATCAGAGTGCTACAATAATAAGATACATAATACTGGTTCATCCTGTGCTCTGCATTTGTTAGCTGAACTTTTCTGTCTCAAACAAACAATGGAGGAAGCTGCTATTCCTGCCAGAGTATTCCAGCTCTTCCGAGTTGATATCTTGCATTTGAAAACATGAAAATAACTAAATACTGAGTTATAGTATTTAGTAATACAAAACCAGAGGGCTTTGTCCAAATGTTTTCGAAGTCCAAAACCTGATCTAGTCACTACATAGTCACTGCTGTGTCTATCTTTTGACATTCTTCACCTGTTAAACAGCCTCTTCTGCATCATCATAGGTCAAAATGCAGTTACACACCCATCCATCTGGAGAATCAGAGAATGGTTTGGGTCGGAAAGGACCTTAAGATCATACAGTTCTAAACCCCTGCCATGGGCAAGGGCACCTCACACTAGACCAGGTTGTCCAAAGCTCTGCCCAACATGTCCTTGAACACTGCCAGGGATGGAGCATTTACCACTTCTCTGGAAGCGCCTCACTACCCTCACATGGAAGAACTTCTGCCTTATATGTCTTAGCTCTTAATTTTGGTCAGTATTTTGGGTAGTACTGTTCATGTAAAACAAGCTGCAACGGTCTTGATACAAGAATTCCTATTACAGCTGTTCATCTCTGTAACCAAGATTAGCACTAGTACAGCGCACCCCGAGAGCTAGGCCCTCATTAAAAGGAAGCACCATCTCAGTGTTATCTACTTGTGTATGTTAAAAGCAGAAGGATGATACCTGAGCAAGCTCTTTTGCAACAAAGGCAAACCCCAAGTTAACCCATAGAGGATGCTGGAGGACTTGAGCTGCCTTTCAAGAAAAATCTGCCTGAAATCAAGATGCATAAAACTTCACAGGTTTATCCAGTTTCTCTGACATAGCTGGGCAATGACTGAGACCCAGGTTGTTCTATGTTAAGTGCTGTTCATGCGGAGATAAAACAAGAATAGGCAAAGCAAAAATAGAGGTTTTCTTTTTCTCCTAGCACTTGGCACTCATCCTTGCCACAACCCTGGGCAGGAGGCAAGCTCCTGGTTGCATACAGAGAGATTCATGGAATGCTTTCCAAATTCAGGCAGTCAGTAGTTACTGAAATAGCTTGGCTTGAAATGGGTGCAGAGGAGACAGCCTGGGAGAAGGTAACCAGAAAACCACCACACAGGCCAGTTGTGCTGGGATCTGGATCTGAGGTTACAGCTTGGAGGGGGGTTATTGAGGAAGCTGCGTTAAAAGCAGACACAACAAGATTTAGAAGATAATAAAGCTGCAGCAGCAGGGGAACTCGAAGGCTTTTTGTCTGTTTTGAGGCAGGGAACAAAGAGAAAGGACTTTACAAAACCCCATGTAAAACTATGGAAAGAGGAGGATGGAAGTGCAAGCACCCAGTCCCACAGCCACCCAGGCACCCGTGCAGTGCCAAGCTGGGATTCCCAGTGCTGGGAATGGAAGGGTGTTTGCGCTGCAGCTGCATCCACCCCACCAACTCTCTATAAACATTGGCACGTATATGTGCTGACCACAGAGTGCACCCCACCCATGGCTCTCGCTCAGTATCGCTTTCATCCGTCACATGGGTCAGCCCCAATCCAACATCTAAACCATCTCTCTTGGTCATAAAGCCTCCCCAGGAGTCACCCAGCCACAGAAACAACAGAGCCAGGCCTGCCCCAGGGCAAGGTTAAAAATAGGGAGCTGCAGAGGAAGATCTGCCTCTGAGCACAGCAAAGGGAGAGCCTGCTATTGCTCCAGCTCCCACGCTCCCTGTGGCTTGCCTGCTCGCTCTACTCCTGCTAATGAGGGAAGGAGAGATAGGAGTCACCTCCTACAGCAAGATAGGTGCCCAGGAGCCATAGGAAGCAAGGTTGTACCTCTGTTTTCAACAGCTCCTTCTCTGATTTAGGGCAGGGGCTGCAGCCTGCAGAGGCATTTTTCTGATGGGCAAAAACTACCTAAAAGAAGTCTGAAGGAGGACTGTGGGCTCTGGAGCGAGACAGTGGCTGTCTCCCTGCAGTGAGCAGCACTGCAGAAATGGCCCAAACAAAGCCAAACAAAGCTGGCACAGAAAGCTAACACGTGTCAGGAGAGATCCTTGTTGCATATCCCCGGCCCTTGGGAGAAGCATCTTTGTGGAGGCATTGCAGGAACAGAGCCACTCAAAACCTGGGACATCCCAGGAATGACAGAGAGGTGACAGCACAGGATAGACATGGCCAGGCACCAGCAAACCTGGACGTGACACAGCACACTGCCAGCCCTGCTGGGACAGCAGGGATGGTGTGGAAAGGCAGGCATCTCCATGCGTGACTGATGGGAATCCTGCTGACAGCCCGGGGGCAACAGCAGCAGAGAGGATTTTCTGGCACTGTAGCACAGAAACACCCACCTGGACAAGTGCAATGTCTGTTGGGGAAAGAGGCAGAAGCAAGAGAAGCAAATGCTGCTGCTGGGAAAGAACAATTAGAGCACAGAGGTGATAGGTAACTTAGAGAGATCCCACACATCAGAGTCAAAGAGCAAGAACAGTCCCGTGGGCTTCTCCTGGTGCCCAGGGAGACACGAGAAACAAACCTGCAAGCAAAAATGGGAAAGCACATGATTATTCTGTTTCAAGTGTGTTTGCCCTTGGAACACCATCCTGAAGCATACCTCAGAATCCCTGCTGGAGTAAAGCGATCCCACTGCAATCACAGATGCGCTGCCTTGAGGCTGATCTTGAATCCAATCCCAGCTAAAGGCTCACCAAGTTATTCTAGGAAATCAAAGCACAGTTTAGGCTGCATATGTCCATTTGCTGAAATTTATTATATTAGCAAAGAATCAAATGAACAATTTGGCATCTCAGATGAGCTGCATTGCTGCTGCAGTACTGCATGCACACTGTGAAACCTTTCCTTAATGACCTCTTCAGCCCCACAGCAAACAGAGCCCTGATATGACTGATGGTAAAGGAAGAGTGCAAAGTACAGATGAAAGATACATCGTGTCTGGCCTGGCTCTGGCCTCACAACAGAAATCGTGGAAGAGCCTATTGGCAGAAAACTCAGTTCTGGTTTTTGTTGTATAAACCTTTAGTTTTTATTATGGTAAAAAGAAGAGGGAGAGAGGGCAGACTCCTGGGGGGATGGTAGGAATTCCATGACCACCCACTTCCTGGAGCACACTCCTCATTTTTTGCATATGCACGTAAGTACAGAGTAGGCATTTAGCACACAAAGACTATTTTCTTTGCTGCACATCAGCCAATATAGTACATGCCAACTGCAGCAAGAACAACAGATGAAAGCCAACAGACACAGTGCTAAGCAACTTGTTCAGCAACGCTCAAATTCACATGTAAACAAGAGAGATCAGAGTTGGGTTCCCAAGGCCCTCGCCAGAGGGGGATATAGGGATTGTCTCACCCTGCTGCACTGGGATTTGAGTGTACTCTCCCCATTTTAGGAAGCTGACATGTAATATGCTGCCATTAGATTTCTCAAATCCCAGTGGAATAAGGGAGTGGGGTTAAATAGAACACTACAAACATCCTTAATGATTTCAGAAATGTGTAAGGACTAGGAGGCTCTGAAACTACAGTGTTTGAGCGCAGAGCAGGAAACTAGCACAGGACCAGAGCCAAGAAAACATGCTTAGGCTTATTTGAGCCTTACTTTCCCTTCAAAGAGCTGATGACTACAAAACACCCCTTTCCCTCCATAAAGTTACCATAAACCATAACATCATTTTTTACACAAGTTTTCACCCACAAGGGTGCCACAGGATTTACAAGCTTCCCTTGCTAAGCAACACCGACGTGCAACTGTCTTCGTCTCTGATGCTGAAAAACAAAGTTAGATCAAATGAAACATGACAGCTCTTTAATGGCACACGGTTCTCCTGCTGGATCCAGCTCCATCACACTTGCCAACACAGCTCCAGGTTCCACAGGGGAGTTGCTTGCTTTGGTGGAGGGAGAAGGGGAGCATTCAGTTTTGAGCTACAGCTGACAAAAAATACCCCGAAACAACTGATGAAATATCCAGGACTGGCGCTTGTTCTCTCCAGCAAACCAGGCAAAAGACATTGCAACAATACAGACATGAAGACAACAGAGCGACGAGTTTCTACATCATGCTATGTGCTGTCACTCCTTACCCTCCTTGGAACTTGCTTTTCTAGTCCTTCAGATTTCTGGCTCATTAAATTCCCTGTCACTACTCTAAGGATGTCCTTGTTGAAACTAAGACACCTGTAAGCCTTCCCTGGGCACTCTTGCCTCTTACTGGGAAAAACTGCATGACCTTGGCATTCATTCAACCTAATGAATTGATGCTACTGATGAAAGTATGACAGAGCTACCCAGCCTCCTGCAATTCAGGACTCTACCTCCCCAGCTGTAAAAACAGAGTAAGGAATAACAAGAATATAAATGCTAAGGCTGATTTCTTTCTGATTATGTATCTATGGAATACTTGCTTTGGAACAAAGGTGATCAACACTCACAGTTTCCATTGTGCTTTCCTGGATGACTTCATGCCAGCTGCAGATACTCACATTAACCAGCTCAGCTCTAGAAATGAGCTGCAAGCTAATTGCCGCTGCCCTGACAGCCAGGGAGCTCTGACATGAGACAGGTCCTACACACACACTGGCTTTTGGGACAGCTGACCCAGTTTTACTTTTGGCAACAGAATATTGCATTGGTAAAAAAGACAGATTTTTTGGCTTCCTGAACCAAGGTTAAGTTTTGGCCTTGAACTCCACGGCAGTGTTGACTTAAGTATGCAAGACTGTAGGACCAAAACCAGGCCAGAGACCCCAGCATCTGAAACAGCCCTAGAACCCACAGCTATGGATGGCAGGCGATTAGCGTTTACATAGTTAAGCCTCAAGACAATCCATCACGGGTGCATCTCACCAACTAGCAAAACAGGGAGCTTGCTCTTTGCCTTAGCAGAGGGATTCGCTGGAAGCAGCCCCTGCCTCACAGTCACACTACCTGCATGCCTCTGTCATGCCCATCTAACTGCACTTTCAGTTTGTGAAGCTCTTCGATCTCCCGGTTGTGGCGCTCTGTTTTGTGCCGCACCAAAGAGCGGTAGAAGTGAATGGTGAAGACAACAAAAATCAGACCCACGGGGACCATGATGATGGTGGAGACCAGTGCTGACTGCCACCCCGCGTGGCTGCTGCCTTTCTCCATGTTGGTGGTCTCGTTTTTGAGGATGGAGCCCACAGGCAGGAATTTTATCCAGCACAGAAGCACAACTTCCGCAAGGAAAAGGAGGATCCCCAGCACAGTGGAGAAGCCCCATGCCAGCTCGATGTAGGGATGCATGCGCTCATGTGGGGACTCACTGATGGAGTTCAGGTTGTGGATGTTGCTCACTGCTTCCACGTTGGGCAGAATGCAGGTGCTGATGAGAAGGGCAAAGAGATGAACCGCCACGAGCACTGTTGTGCAGGCACTGAAAGCGATCAGCAGCATCTGGGGGTACTTGTACTGTACCTCCAGCTGCACCTCCACCATGGCAACCTGAGGGGAAAGGAACACAAGAGCTTGTCAACAGCTGCTGGTTTTCCTCTTTTCAAGGCTCTCATCCAGGCCTCCATCTTTATTCAGGAAGAGCACCTAAGGTCAAGTACACACTCAAGTGATTTCTAGAATGACAGCCTAGACGGATCATCTCTGTTTCCCATGAAGACATAGGCGCACTCTGTGGCTTGGCCTTTCTGCAGGCTCACACGCACTTTTCTGTGCTGTGGCTTTCTCTCCTTGCAACCAGGAGCCACAGAAACTGCATCAAACCAAGCACACAACAGAAGGAACTCATTAGACAGCAAGCGGAGCTCGGAGGCAGCTGACAGCCCACTAGCCCACTCGCCCATCACACGTTCCCCTTCTGCTCCTCACTCAAGGCTGCAGTGCAGGAAGTTCCGCCTTCAGACTTGTAAAGAAAAGCAAAAGCAAGCAGCTCTTCTGGACAGTGGCCAGCAAGGTTTCACTACCCCCCATGGGAAGCAATTGGCAGTTTAAGTTAGTCCACAGTTAAAATAGCTGCCTTCTATTCTCAGAACGTTGTACGCTCATTTTTATTACAAAATTTGTCCAGATACAACTTATTTATATCCTCAAATTTCTCCCTTGAGAGCCAATAACTGGCTGATAACTCTGCAGAAGTGGACAGCTACAGCTCAGGCAGGCGTTTGTTCTCAAAACAAGAGGTATCGCCTAGCAAGCCTCTAAAGCAGTCTACTTCTTCTTTAATCAAAGTTTAACAAGCAGAATAAGTGCAAGAGAGCAGGGGACTCTTCGGAGAGCAGAACTTGAGTCCTAATACAGGCCTGTTAACTGGTTTAGCATAGGAATTTGTAAAGTTACTTAGCCTACCTGTGAAGTACAACAGTATTTCAATGTGTGGCATCCCTGAAGAGCCTGCAGACATCTTTTGCTAAGAGAAGCCACAAAACCAGTGGACAAGACTACCTAACATTCCTCTCTGGTAACTCTAGTGGCTTGCTTGGACCTGCAGCTGCACTTCATGATTCACACAGATACCAACTTGCCTGGCAGCAGGCAAAACCTCTGGTGATGCTGGGCAACTTGCTGCTCCAGCACAGCACAGCTTGCCAGACGGTCTAGTGGAAGGTGTCCCTGCCAATGGCAGGGGATTGGAACTGGATGAGCTTAAGGTCCTTTCAACCCAAACCACTCTATGCTTCTGATTCTGTATGCATTAAGGAAAGAACAAGCCGATGCTTGGACACCTGCCTCAGGGCAGTGCCTCTCCAGAACATCAGGAGAAAGTGAAGTCCAAACCAACAGCTTGATTCTGGGGGGTAGATAGATTTTGCAGATTACTTTATTCAGGCTTCCCATGAGACCACCACTGAGCAGCTGTTTCAGACTCTATATAACAACCTGCACTACTCAATCAGCCATTACTTGTTATTAGCATTATTTAGGTACTGGAAGATTAGGGGTACACTCATGCTCTCCCTGTAGGTACCCCCAAAAAGGATTAAAGGGGATGGAAGGAAGTGCCTACGTTGGTATGACTGCTGCCTTCCTACCTGCCTTTACTTTGAAACCATCAGCAGCCTGAACAAGGGGATCACAATCAAGTCTGAACGCATTTAATAGCAACCAAGTTACAACATGTGTGCTTGTAGTGGCAAACACTCAAGCTCTACAACCCCAGATTTTATACCTACACCAACTAGTTAGGATATTAGAGACACCACAAATATAGTGACAGTCCTTGACATTCCCAGTCTTTTGGTCTGATTATGAACATGAGAAGGGGGGGTATTTTTTTTTTGTTTTTTAAAGGCTCCTGTTTGCAGTTTATAGTAGTTCTTGTCATATAGCAGAGAAAATAATAACACAGGATTAACTTCGCTATCTATTGCAAGATCAATTTAATTAAAAGGCATTACACATTGCCTTGCATATATTCCCTCTGCAGTTCCCCTCATATTGATTCGAAGAGATCAGACTTACTCTCTGCTGCACTGTTCTGTACAAAGGATTTGTACAGTGCTGTGCTTGTCAGTCACACCCTATCAGGAAGGAAAAAGCTGCAGGTATATTGTTCATTATTGGGTGCTGTAATACCCAGAGACATAGTATTCAGCAAGCTGAATAGGAATTGTACCTGCATGTTCAATTTATAGCTTGATATTAAAACTGAAAGCCTGGCTCATGTCAACATATCAATTTCTCCTTGTTATCCTTCACATGAGCAGTGCTTTCCAGCTAATTGGATGTTTCCTCCCTGACTAACCTATTCCCTAGGGCTAGCTTCAGCTGTGCAACGTGATGAATTTTTAACACTGACTGATGGCTCAGTAAGAGGTATTTCAGGGGAAAACATCAACAATCCAGATAGGGCAGCAAGGCAGAAAAACGATCCATTCAACCCAAACAAGTACTGGAAAGGTGAGCGAGCTTTTATTGCTTTACTCACTACAGACCGTCACATCATTCTCTGACCGGGATAAGAGAAAGAGGACAAGCTGACATAACCCATTTAAAAATCATTAAGTATGCTGCTTGGCCTGTGAAGCTATTAATGTCATGTTTGATACAATTATATTCTTCTGTCATAACAGTCCCTTTTATTTTAACCTCTTCCCAGAAGCCAAAGTGTCAAGGGCTCAACTTTGCAAGGTGCTGAAGGCTCTGATGAGCCACAGAGTATCTCAATACAGGCTTAATTTTAAGCTTGAGAATTGCCTTCTGGAACTCCACACTCACAGGTTTGCTAAAGGAGCAAGTACTCAGAACATTTTAAACAGCAATTAAATTACATGCACTTATGTTGGGTTTTTCAGACCAGTAGAGCCCAGATTGTCCACAACAAAGATGATGCTCATCTCGAGAAATTCAGACTGGGATAGATAGTATCAGGCAAAAGGATGACAAATGGCTTTACATAAACCACATTCCATTCACACAGATGGTTTGGCAGCCTGTAAAAACAATCACTCCATTAGATTTGTTAAATTTAAAAAAAAAAAAATACCAAATACATATCCTGTAGCAATTGGACAAGTATTGAGAACACTGATTAGCAATAACAGCTCTTATTTCCATCAGGAAAATTATTAAGGAGGTTTCCTAAGCTCTGTCTTCACCTGCAGTCTCCCTGGGGCAAACACAGTAGCCCTACAGCCCATATCCAACCAGATCTGTGCTGGAAAGGACCCACATCCTCCTGATCCACTCAGCTCCCTGCCAGAAATAGCAGAGGAGATAGCATCAAGGAAGGTTCACGTTATTCTGCAGCCTGTCCAGAAGGAGCTGGATCAAAGCCATTGCCTGTTGATTAAATATCCATCAGCTCGTATTTTTCAGGCAATATGGGACTGGCCAGAATCAAACACACTGACAGGGAAGTAAATAAAGCAGTAGCCAAGCCCTGTGTGACAGTTGTTTACACGGTTAAATGCGCACAGGGAAACTATTGCACATAGAATCATTTAGGCTGCAAAAGACCTTTAAGACCATCAAATCTATCTGTTAACCCAGCACTGGCAAATCTACCACTAAACCATGTCCCTAGGTGCCACATCTACACATACTTAACTCTAAATAACTTCTCTGCTTTCATCAATAGCCACATAGGTGCTTTTATTATAGAGTAAACATCCATGTACCACATACCTGTGGTAAATTACCAGTGGAGAAATAACCCTGTAGAAACAAATACCTCAGCTTCCACTGCAAGGTCCAGTATGAGTAGCTGGGAAAAAGCTTGCTAATAAAGAGAATCCCTTATTGCAAACTCTTTTATTTCTGACAATGACTGATTTCAGGTGCACTTATGAACTTAAGCTGATGACTATAATTGATGCTTACTTATACCTCTGTGTTTATTTGCATTATTTACATATTATATTTTCATATACCTATGTACTACTTGTATTTTAAATGGTTTAAAGAGAAGTCAAATGGTTAATTTTGTGTCTGCCCAGGACTTTCAGCAACTCTCTGCTGTGTGAGTTGAAAAGGCAGCTTTGTGTTCAGATACATGGTTCAGCCTTGCAGTGCGGGTGGGCTGTGAGGCCCCCCCGCATCCCAAAGATGCCAGCAACAGCACAGGCACCTGCTTGTGTAACCACACTAGACAGATCAGTTTACAATACCAAATGTTAACTTAATAATCACATTAAAGAGAGCAGTCACGAATGACCAACATAGAACCTGAGCAACCCAGAGGCACAAAGGGCAAGCACATGAGCAGCTTTTTAAAGGGAGAAAGCTTCCGAGTGAAAGGTACCTACAGAAAAGCATCCAACTTTCTCAACATGGGGAGGTACCTTCTGCCATTCCAGCACATGATCTTGGTTAGAGACTAACACGCACCATGTGCAAAGCTTTTCTCAGCACTACCTGCATGCAGTCAGCAAGCAGAGAGGAATCATGAGGCAAGCAGGCACCCTCTCCCCTGCAGCCTGCTCCCACTTCACTCCCTGCTTGTATCTCTCTAACTTCACTTTGGGTGATCAACTTCATCATCCCAGACTCTTGCAGTGTTACAGATGATTCACGTTCTGGGGGACTGGGGGAGGAAAAAGCAGTGGAAGAAGCTAAAATAAAACAAGGAGAGCTATCTGGAAAGTTCCTGAGATCTGTCCTCCAGCTTCTGAGCTGCAGGATGCAGTACCTTCACATCATGTCTCACTCACCCAGGCACTGCCCTCTGCCTCAGCATTCAGCTGACAGAACTCAGTAGCAACCAGACCGTTCCCTGAGCAGAAAACCTCCCGTAAACAGGTTGCAATTCTCACTCCCAGTAAGCAAGAAACAGAAGGGAGATGAAAAGACTCACACCAACACAGAATACCAACGCAGAATGGCCAGTCTCTGCTAAAACCACAGCTCAGACAGGTCTGAGCACTGGACCACTGTCTCCATGCTCATTTGCTCATTCCCTTTCATGGTCTGCACCTATGCAAACAGCTTCCGGGTAACACCCAAGTGCTGCACAGACAAAAGCAAGTATTAGGGATTATTCCCAATAGGCAGCACTGACAGAATATATCAGCCCTCCAGGCCACAGAGTCCTCTGACACCAGGTCCTAGGTTGCAGAGACTCTTCTCGCACCTCAGAGCATAACACGATTGCCCCACTCACACTATGCAAACTTTGCTCTGGCAGACTGTGACCCAACCTCCACCTTGTTTTAGGCACCATGATCTGCAAAACCAACATACAAGAATTAAGATAATAGAAATTAAGATAACATGCAGGACCACAGCAACCACAGGGCCCCAGAGGAGCTCCACACCCAAATGCAAACTCATGTGAAGGCAGCCAGTGATGAATGGCCTCAGGAAGAAAGGAGCACCCAGCTCCTGTATTGTTTAGCAACACTGGTGGAGCACTTAGGATCAGTTGCAGGTAGGGGATTAGTATTTTTAAAGGGCTGACTTGGGAGTGTGTGGGTTGACTGTTAGGCAGCTCATGCAGCCTTGAGAGACATAGCCTCAAACTTCTCAGCAGCAGTCACGCAGAAACCCCCAGACAGATGCCTCCTGCCTCTTCAGAAACCACCAATGCAACCTGCTTCTTCACAGGAAGAAAAAGCACCCATTAATAGATGATTTTAGAGAAGCAAAACCTTCACAATCCAGAAAGTGTGGCTACCAAGTACACATACCATTGCAAATCCGGAGAGGAGAGCAGAGGTTCTGCTGGAAGCTTTCAGTTTGGCTCGGCTCAGGTACAGTTTTCTCCAGGAAAGGGCTTGAACGGAGTGGTGGTTTGATGTGACCAATTCCAGGTAGCTGCGCCGGACCCAGTCCCGATAATCCATGCCTTTTGCGCCAGGTTCAGAGCAGCAAGCAGGAGTGGAAGGATCCACTGGAACATTTAATTCAGAACTCATGATGGGAGAAATGCTGAGGGAACAAAATGGTCACGTTCAAAAGGAGGCAGCAGGCAGGACAAACATGAACTATGCAAAAAGCTACGTTTAAACAAAGTTGCCCTTGGTCAGCAGAAAAATGATGGACCAAATACCATCACGTTTGCAAGGCACAGACCAGGGAAAGGACCATCCCTAACTACTAAAAATGACCATGAGAACTAGGAAAGATTACACAAGTAAAGCTGGGAACTACTCCAGCAGGAGTTCAGGAAGGCAGCGCAGCATCTGGTTTCCCATTTCCAAGCTGGCATCTCACCTCTCCCATGGAATTCCTCCTTGCTAATAAAAAATCTGGTTGATATAAAGACACTCTGGAAGTGGAGCCTCCATCTTATGATTTTGTTTGAAGTTGACAGCTACTTTCACAGAGGTCTTTTTCCAGTTAAACCATTGCTCATCATAGCTCAGTTTAGATGGGCACACTTCTTCCCCAACAGCCATAGAGCTGAATGCTTCATAGGGTTAATAAAGCTTCTGCAGTGGGAAATCACATTTCCTGAACTGCTCACACCATCTGACTGAGAATCCTGTTCCCTCACTTCCACCAGTGGCTCTTAGCACAGGGAAAGGAAAAGACAATTCCAAGGGGAAAAGCCTTCCAGGTAGTTTCAGTATCTTATTCAACAGATTACACTGACAGATGTCAGAAAGCAGCAAGACTATTTCAGAACAGATCTACCAATAGAGCAGAACTTTCTTGACTGTGACCAACCTCTGAAACCAGATGTTTAACTGGGCCTTCCAAAGAATGGAAACCATAATGCTTTGACCAATCCCCACCCTCACAACTCAGCCACCAAACACCATGGCAGTGGCAGGGAGCAATACCAGAGCTGCACCACACGAAATCCTTATGGCTGTAAACACTCACCAGCTCCTAGGAGGAGGACATGCATGCCAAGAATGACACATGGTGTGGTACTAATCAGTCCTAGCACCACACCTCAAGGTCACAGGCACCTTGCTGCTTGCTGGAGAGGAGCCTCAGCCCTGCCTGCATCCCCCCTGCATCCTCCACAGCCATGCGCCACATGCTGCCAGCTAATAAACCCATGTTTGCTGTGAGATTTGAGGAAGTGGTGAAGATGAAAGGGACATCAACTACCCACAACTGTAAATATTATTACTAAAAAGGAACAAAACTGTCCCGGGCACAAAAACAAAGATTAGACTGCAGCACGGCAACTAGAGCACTGCGGGATGCAAGACTGCCCCTCCCAAGCATGAGGGGCTTTCAGATTCCAGCCTATTTTACAGAAGGCAAAAACCCAAGCCAGCAGCTCTCCCCCAGCCTCCTGGGGAGGATCAGAGGCAGAAACATTCTGTGTGCAGTGAACCTACGAAGCTGTTTCCTGTGGCAATATCCTGTGTGGATTCTGCAATATATAGCATGGGGTGCATTCATTAGGTTTGTCCTTAGCTGGGACACCGATGGCCTCTACCCAGTTTGTATTTGCACAAAACTTTATATGTAGGAAACTTCAACCCTTGGGACAAATGCCATTGAAAAGATAAATGAATCCAGAGGTTACAGAGGAGCAAGAGCACCCAATCATGTCTGCTTCTTTCCTTAGAAAAATAAGCTAAAAATACCACAAGGATGAATTTTCACTCTGGAACAGCTCAAGAGTTGTTCCCAAATAAGTAAACAGCTTCAGAAGAAAATCCACAACACACAAATGTAGCCCAAACAAGCAGGAACAGGACAGCAAACTCACCTTGCTGGCTATGGACATGGAGGGACTGGGTGGAGGGCTCCGAGGGCTGAAACACAAGACCAAAGAAGCATTTTACACACACTGTATATTCAGTAGTTTTACTGAGGAAATACTTCCCAGCCAGTTATCTGCATCAAGAGGAATTATTCTGGAGATGTCACATTCCTGCCTTGCAACACTAAAGCTTTAGGACACTTGCTCTTACAGAAACAACTATCCTATGGGGTTTTACAGCACAGGGCTGTTGAGTTTTAGATGGAGAATCAGGACTTCCCTTGGAGACTTCTTCCTCAGCCTAACAGCCAACTCTGTGTCCATCCCAGCTGCGTCTTTAGTTGCATTGCATATCTGATGCCTTTGGTCCTGCTCCCTCATATCCATTTGGATCACTTACCCGGCATCGCAGGGAAAGCCTTTGCTGTGCCTTACACCTCAGCTGCCCCCGTGCAGCTGCAAGCCCATGTGCAGGGATTTCTTCACAGCAGGGAATAAAGGAGATGCTGCCAGGGCCGAGATTTGTGGATCCCCCTCCTGCTGCTGGCATGCTCTGAACCATTGCCTGCAGAGCGCTGTCTCAGCAGTGCTGTCAGCTTCTCTGCCTGGCTTTGGGATGCCAGGCTCTCCCTTGCTCATCAGTGTTTGTACCAGTGTCTTCCACCTCTGTACAGCACCATCCAAGGCCCCACATATTGTAACTAACCCCCGGGCCCCACTACTCCTTATTCCTCTGCTACACTGAGCCCCCCAAGCTCCATCCCTCTTCATCATGGGGAACCCCTTCCCATGTTCTCATCTGGTTTGGGATCCCCTCCCTGGGATGTCACCAGCCAGGCAGGGTGTGAACACACTGCAGCTTACAGCAACAGATCACTTCCCGGGCAGGATGTGACCCCCTCGCCCCACCACCACGGCAGGGATCCTTCCCACAGGG
This sequence comes from Psilopsiagon aurifrons, assembly GCA_025447955.1. NCBI lineage: Eukaryota > Metazoa > Chordata > Aves > Psittaciformes > Psittacidae > Psilopsiagon > Psilopsiagon aurifrons. The sequence goes on from JAOEHY010020299.1 coordinate 17,609, forward strand.
CATCAAACAAGCAGGGGATTTCTCCTTCTCCTCCTCCTCTCCAGGCACCCTCAGCACAGCCCACGCAGGAAGTGACTGCACACAACAAGGATCTCCCCTCCAACAGCACCCTCAGAAAGGGGACGAGACCCCCACCGCCAACATCCTCCCCTTCAAAGACTCTGGACGGGGGATCCTCTCTAGGCAGGATACAACTTCCTACCACCCAGTCCGGCATCTCACGGATCGTCCCATCTCCGCAGGCAGAATGGGGACCAGCTCCCTCCCCACAGCAGAGACCCCCTTCCAACAGCACCACAGGCTGCCCCGCACCTTAAGCTGTCGGTACTTCCCTTACAGCACCGCGGGGCATGGATCCCTTTGTCAGGATGCGACCCCGGAGAGCCGGCCTGCACTGGGCATCCTAAGGGAGCTCCAGAACACGGCGGGCCGGGGCGGGACCCCCTTCCCACCCCCGGGCAGGGGATTCCCGCAGCGGGCCGGGCGCGGACCCGCCTCCCCCGTCCCCTGCTCCCCGCTGCCCGGGGCCGGGCCGGGCCGGGCCGGACGCGGCGCC
>JAOEHY010020300.1:0-43617 GCA_025447955.1 Psilopsiagon aurifrons
GTGGCCATTTCTGGTTGTACCCACCCTGTGGCTGCTGTCATCTCTGTACAAGGACAAGAACAATTTTTACTGGTAGTACCACTAAGTCGTGGACCAGATGAATACAGCCTGAAGCTTTTCTTCATGTGGAGAATAGAAACCATAAACAAAATGTTTTGCACAATACCAAGTCTCTGTTATACTGAATTCTGAGCATTCGTCATGTAGTCTCACTTACTATAGAATTTGGGGGTAAATGACATTAATAACTGCTGATAATTTAAATGGGCCGTAAGTTAATTACAATTTCACATCTGTGTTGACAATTACACTTGATACTTCATTTCAGTCTGTTTTCAGAAGACAGAGATGGGCATTGAGTTACTTAACATAGACAAGATTCTTTCATGAAATAATGATCACGTAAATTTGTTAATATGCTTCAGTAACAAAGTATATAGCACCAAAAATAATCTGTTTCTCAGGATGTGAAAACTATACAGCAAATGACAACTAAACAGAAGTGAAGCTTAAGAGATAGAATGCTAGAACAGAAATTATTCTTGAATTTAAATACTGAAATTAAATGAACGAGAAGCTATACAGTGTCACCTCTAAACTCACCTGATAACCTTCCACAGATTTATCAGAAACATGGTGCCAAGAAACAGACATTTCCGAAGATGACAAAACTTTTACACTCACATCTGTAGGTATTTCAGTTGGAGCTGGAAGATAAAACACATGTTAATCGTTCAATCTCATCCAGTGATCCAGTTATACTCACTGATAGGGGTTGTTCTCACTCCAATATTTTCTATTACTTTATTGCTATCAAGGAGAGAAGCATGTTAATCTTCAATCTGGTTTCACTTGAACAAACTAAATTCAGTGATGATCTGTATGGAAAATGACAAAGCAATGATCCTGTTACTTGGCTCAGACCATATATTTTTATGCCTCAATGGATTCTGTGCTGAAATGCGTGCAAATTAAAACTGGGCTTTGATAAACAGAATGAAGCATACAGTGATCCTTTATGAAAATTGGGCAGCAGCTCACAGACGATACACATCAGATATTTTTAAGCTAGTTACACACAAATAATCATGTGTATATCACTTAGTCATGACAATGCAAAGTTTTTATAGAGCAGACATTTGATACAGAGCTGGCCAGTGGCATGTATAAACTTGAACATAGGTGTGAAATTATCCAAGAGCACCTTTCTATCAAGCATATATCAGACTGTTGATTTTGTTTGTGTTCTTAGTTCTGAACAGCAGACAAAGCAGAATACAGACCCTTCTCATGTGTTACGCTCTTATTCAGGGCTTAGAATATTAAGTTCTAGTTTCATTATGAGAATCTGTTAATTTCACTGCTGCTTGCATTTTAAGTAAGGTAAGGAATTTAAAAAGGCATAAACTTCGCAATGTCTACAAAAGATGAAGTTTTTCAAGCTAAGAACAGTTCTCTGTCGTGAACCTTTTGAAACAAGTTGCAACAGACAGGCATGGCAGCCCGAGCTGAGGAAAGCTTTCATATACTTAATCTTCCAACTGGGCATCCAGTCAACTATGCATCAAAACAGCCACTGCTAAGAAAAAAATCAGTTATTTCTCTCATGAAAAGTATCCCAGGTAACAAAATAATCATATATGCAAAGTGACCTTTTGTAATTGTCTTTCAATGGCTGTTAATAATGCAAATGTATAATTAAAAAATGATACATTATTGCAAAATTGTTTTCATAATGACAGCAATTTAGATAAGCAAGAGGCCTGTGCACTCATTACTAGCAATCATTACTCACTACTAGCAATGGCAGGTATGACTAGTAGCTGTTTGATACGGAACTTGGCTTAAAACACATGGGAACACAGAAATTCCCCAGTTACTAAAGTGAATGAAGATGCCTACATTTACAACTTAGTGGAAATACTATAATTATATTTATTTATGCGTGCATATTTATACATATCCATACGGAATATTGTATGACCATACTGCTTTAAAATCTTAGTAATACCTTTGAGAAGTTGCATTGTCTGATGGTGGTAATAACACTTGATGATTCGGAGGTATTAAAGTACAGCTAGAGTATATGTAATCATTCTATCTCTACCCAAATAACTGTCAGACTGTTCGCTATGGTATCAATTACAGAATTTGCCAAAATATTTCATACCGAATAGTTCCAACTGCCAGGAATTTTTTTCATATAATAAACAATATTTAATTTGCTTATGCTTGTTTACGAGCTCCAAATAATTTATATCCCTGTTTGGCATTAATGTTCTATAAATATTTTAGAGTGTCCTGACCCAGAAAGATTACATCAGCTGCTTTTATCCACCCTTCTAATTCAATAATTCTACCAAAAAAGCAGCAATCACACGGGCCTCACAATCTGTTCTCTTCACTGAAAACATAGTGGTTATCACATAATTATGTTCTAAGTGTAAATATATAAAGTTAAGGCTGGGAGTCTGTAAGCATGGTACAAGGTATGGAGGTGATTGTACGAGTCCCAGTGCCAGGAGAAAACTCTGCAGAATGCTCTTTGGAATAAATTCTGCTACATCTATTGGAAAAGTTCTTTCTAACCCAACCTGAAGTTCCTGGATCCATCTGGTCAGTAGTCAAGGTCATAGCTCTGCACAGGAGCTGTGAGCAATACTGGGAAGGTTTGGATCACCATATACCTGACTGTTCTGGTGACTCATGCGCTTGAAATCAGAGGAAGGAAACAGGTTCACTGAGCTTCTATTCCTTTTTCTTGCCTGCATCTGGTATAATTTAATCACAAGTGTTTCTATCAAGTGTCTGGAATTTGCTTTAGTCTATGTCAGAACATCAGCAGCCACTTAAGTGACTTCTGTATCTGGAAGGTGGCATCACTGCACATTTGCTTTCTCTCTGTCTTCTGGAGCGACTAGACTCTGCCATGTCTCTGAACTTAAGAGAGCGATCCAAACACACTGCCGTCCCTGACATGGCTAGTATTATCCTAATACAAACACTTGGGAGCTTATCAGTCAGCTGTACATAACATGTCTGAGAAAGGATGGATACTGAAATGTTATTTGGCAGATATGACTTTTATTACACCTTAACTATTTACTAATTCATTTATACAGTTGTAAAAACAATTGTTCCGTTGCTGCAGCAGCTGTTGAAGATAATATCCTAAGGTACACTTTTCTGAGAAAAAGGATTAGTATTAAACCCTATAGATAGCCAAGTATTGCTAGCTTGAATCCTGAATTATTGTAAGAAACAAAAGGACTATTTTATCTTTTCTCTGTGTGTGTGCGATTTGTGTGCAAAGTTCCCATTAGTACTAAAGAGAATCATGGACATAAATCTCCCATAAGGTACACAAAGTAAAGAACAGTCGGAAGTGTAAGAACGTGGCCTTGTTCTCATATCCCTCCTCTTGGCTCTTTGGTCTGGATCTGATGACTTTGTGAAAGAGATTCTGCTTTGTGGAAAGAAAAATATGAGCAAATTTCAGGATTTCTGGCAGGAATTAATAAACCACATTCTTTTCAAACAGGCTTGTGTGATTATATTGCAATTAGGATGTTGTATATATTTCTTCTGATTTAAAGTAAACTTTCTTCCAGTACTTTTCTTTCCTGTTAAGTTTGGAAATGTCATTTAAACTTCAATCCTAAAGATCACAGCATGTGAAATAACTCCACCAAAAATTAAAAAAAAAAAAGATTTTAGTGGAATGTCAAGTAGGTTTTCATTAAATTATTCACTTGATAGCTCTAACATCCAAACCAGAATAAAGAATGTGGTCAGGATAATTTATATTAGACTCTAAACATGCTAGAAATAGAACTGGATACAGCTGAAGTATCATTCTTTCATAATTTGGGGATAACTTCTGATACTGATCTACTAGAATAATAGGCTTTAGTGTGGTCTGTTAAGAAAAAAATTACACATATGTCAATACATGTATTAACACATCACAGAGACATTGCTGAATAATGATGTTAATTTTTTAAGCAACCAATATGAAGATCAGAATTTCTTCTTTTAAATTATTAAATCTTTCATCAAGCGGTGTGAAGAAACTTGAATACTTCTGTGTATTGCTCATTGACAGCAAGTACAACCAAGTGCTCCACATCACATAGAAATCAGAGTCCAAAGCTTTTCATTCAGAACAAATGCAAGTGTTTTGTGTGAGCAATATATACCCTCCTTGCTGAAGATGCATGTTGCTATCTAAATCAGTGTTAGGGACCAGTTTCTCTCTATTGATGTTGGCAGTGATGATCTGGACCCAGTATAAAACTTGTCTGAAACTTTTACTCACCATCTTGTGCTGAATAAATGACAGCTGTGAGACTAAATGGTCCATCCCCTTTGTTGTTGAAAGCTTTCACTTTTACTTGATACTGGGTTGAAGGTGGCATTGATTCATCCTTGTGGACATACCGGCCAATTTCAGGATTAGTAACTGTAACTCTCCTCCATTCTTTCTCACCAAATGGCTTGAAAGCCACTATATAACCAAAGTTATTGCCATAGTGGTATTCTCTTGACAAAGGCTAAAGAGTCAAAAGATAAAACATTATTTTTAATAGCCAACTAAACAAAGAGATCTCTAATGAAAAAAATATATAATACAGAAAGCACTGATATTCACAATGTAAAAATGCTGAAGCTCAATTTTCTTTTGGTTTGCTTTTACAGTTTGGTCCCACCCTCTTCAAAAGTATGCCATCTTCATTATGCAGATCTGCAGTAGCAGCATATATGCTACTAAAACATTTTAAGATCCTGTTCATCTCCCAAATTCAGTGCAAGACACATCATGTTATCTCCTACAGACAGAAACAATGACTGTGTACTAAAACTACTGTCAGCTGTAGCTAGCAAAAAAAGACAGTCTTAAGGAGTGATAGTAAGTATGTAACACAGGCACACCATGGATCGATGTGCATGTGTGGAGACAGATATTCTTGTGGAACAGAAAGAGAAAAGAAAACTTGTGTGGCTGGCCCAAATTATATTCATTTACCTAAAGTTGTTCACCTAGAAAACTTGCACAGCTGATGAAGAGAGATGGACATGTTCAATGAATCATTTACCCTACCACTTTCATTGATGTTAGAGGGGGTTCAGTTGCTGGCTTAGACTATCTACCTAGCTTCTAATTGGTACAAGTTTAAGAGAAACGACTCCTACTTTTGTCATAAGAATTAAAGGTAACAAGATATTTCTTAAAACTATATCCAGTCTTCAACACCCATGAATACTGGAAAATACAAAATTATGGAAGATTACCTGCTATAATGAATTTGGCTTAATTTACCAAAGCTGAACATTCAGTGACCCCTCCTCAGTCCACGGAGCCTTTACTGCAACTATTAGTGCACTCAACAGGCCAAAATCATGTCATTCATCTGTGCACCTAAAGGCTGTCCAGAAGCATCTTTTGAAAATAAATTTCCTGCATCACCTTTTCCCATACTGAAAACCCCACACAGATGAAACAGCTTATCTTGAGGCAAAGGGCCTGCAGCTGTACAACAGAGAATATTCTCCTTTTCTGACCTCTTCTGTAGCACTTCAGCCAACATGTGTGGGGATATTCTGAGTAAAGATTCATGAGACTTAGATGTTATTAGTGGAACACGCCCAAAAAAAACAACCTAGCTCACAAATTCTGTTGTTCATATTTGATGGAAGCTCGAATGAAACTCAAAAGATTTTCTAAGAAAGAAAATTCTGGTGAAAACTCACCAAATTTCTGGAACAACAGAAATATGTAAGTTTTGCCTTCAGAAACGTAACACATGGATTAGAACACTAGTATACATAATACAATAAGAAGAAAATTAAGGCAACTTTGCAATTCAAAAAGTAAGATTTCCCGGACTGAGTCACCTTCAATAGCTCTTCTGAATCTATCATTGTATGTTGCTGCTTAAATAAAACCAGAATCCTATCTCATATGCCAAAGTAAGCAGTTTGGATGTGCCCCTAGTTTCAGAATGATTTTCAGCCAGAGCAAACTTTGGAAAACCAGAACTAGAACTTAAAAAATATGTTCTGGGAGGTCTTATATAAAATGTTGAAAGCAGCTTGCCCTTCAATGGCTACATGTAATAAGTAGGTGTAAGTAGCTGAATAGTTTATAGTATCTATTAAAACTTTGAAAAACTAAACTGAAGAGGGAAAGACAAATGGGGGAAAATGAGGAAGAATGGGCATGCCACTCCTAGCTTTCTTTCACAGCTCTTCTTTCAAAACAAGACTCAGAAGAGCTTTGATTGTATCTCTGGCTGTCTTGTTCAACTCAGGCTTATGAATCATAACAAAAACTGAAAGGGGGCTGGCAGTAACATGTGAACCTGCCATACATTTTGTCCTGCTCTTCTTAATTAAAGATATTTTGAGTTGCATATGCAAATGTCAGCACATTTGGTGGAATCAAAATACATCTTTATCTTAGCCTTACAGACAGATATATTGTTGTCTGTCAGACAGATTCTGTAAATCTAATGCTAGACACAGTTTGGAAGATTCTAGGGAATTACATATTTGAAGCCATGCTTAATTTGTCTGAGTTACTCATTACAGGACTAATGTAAAAAGCATGATATTAGATAAGCAAAATAATTGGAATATGCACATAGGAAAGACTGAAGTGATCTACTCCAGATCTTTTGTTAGTCACTATTGTCCTGGTTATATTTGTCTTTTTTTTAGCTTAGTCACAGCCAAGTTTTCACTGTACTGAATATGCCCCAAGTATGGTTTTTCAAAGTGCACTGCACTTTGAAGTACCTTTGTAGTTTGTTAAAGCTTTTATAACACAGCACTTATGAAGAAACAATAAAATAATCTAGGTCTTGTGCAACTGACCGTTGCATGTGTTCTTATCTGACTTCTGCTCTTCAAAAATAAATACAGATCAGAATCAAACCAGTTATGACCCATCTACTTCCAAACCTATTTGTAGTGGAACTAAGTGTTATAGATTAAGTTCAGTCAGCCACTTAGCTCGCTTGCTCGCTCCCCCGCTTCTTCCTCCCTGCTCTCAGAGGGATGGGGAGGAGAACTGAAAGAATGCAACTACCACAGTTTGAGATAAGAACAGTCCAGTAACTAAGGTATAACACAAACCACTGCTGCTACCACCAATAAGAATAATAAGGGAAATAACAAGGGAGGAAAATACAACTGCTCACCACCCACCGACCGATACCCAGCCTGACCAAGCAGTGATCTAATTCTTCCGGGTAATTGCCCTCAGTTTATATAGTGGGCATGATGTGCTGTGGGTAGTATGGAATACTTCTTTGGTCAGTTTGGGTCAGGTGTCCTGTCTCTGCTTCCTGCTGGCTTCCCTTCCTCCCTGGCAGACCATGAGACTCAGAAAGTCCTTGGTCAGACTGAACATTACTGAGCAGCAACTGAAAACATCGGTGTTATCAGCACTGCTCCCAGGCCAAAGTCAAAACCACAGCACTGCACCAGCTACTAAGAAGGAGAAAAATGACTGCTACTGCTGAACCCAGGACACTAAGAAATAGCCTTTTCAATGTATTTTAACAGAAATGTGGATCTTCCTTTTTCAGAAATACAGATTTTTTTCTTTAGGCAAATTGATTCCTAAAATACTTAAGAAGACTGAGTAAATATTTTGAACTGAATTAAAAAAACCCAAACAAACAAAACAAACCAGGAAAGCCCAAATCTGTTAGCCCAAAGATATGGCTGACTTTCTGTGTCATACTGGAGAATTTCTCCAAATAGGTATAATCAACCTTAAGTACAAAAAGAAGGAACTATGCATAGGGATTAAAATTTGTACATTTGCAAAGAGGACCCCTATACAACAGTGACAAAGTTGCTGTTGGAATTATGACATTTCCACAAAAAAAAATAAAAAAAAACCAAACAACCCTCTTCATGGAGGTAAATAAGCTGCTACATCCGAAACTAATCCTCGAACAACACAAATGTAATGTTCCTTATGTGCCTCACAGCCATATGAAGGCAAACAGAGAGGTCAGTAGCAAGATAAACTCAGTAGTTTTTTTCAAATGTAACATTTAATCTTCTTTCTTTGCCAGAGGTAATGCTTCTGTAATTCTGTTTTTGCTGGATACTGATAGGCTCTGGCATAAATTAGACATGAATTTTTTTTTTACTTTATTTTACCTCCTTAGTTTTCCCAAACACCATTCAAAAGTCTTTACTCTCTTTTTCCATGCAACTTTCACATACAGAACAAGTTTGCTTATAAACAAAATATCATGGCCCGAATGCCTACAGTACATAAGAGAGATGAGATTTTCAAAACTTTGCTCACTGAAAAGCATTTTTGGTAACACTCTAAATTTTGAACTTTGCATTCCATTATTTTTGTAGTTAAATTGCACCATTCTCTGTACCATTCCCCTTTCCTTACTTTGCTTAAAACATGATCATTAAGGAAAAATTAATGGCTTGGAGGAAAAAAAACCATCATCAGTACATGGATACTAATGAATGGCTAAATTGTGGCATGAGGCAACACTGTTTTGTCTTACCAGTCACATTACCATAAACTAAACCTCATAAAATGTGACTATGCAAGAATTCCCTTAAAACTGAAGTTAATAATTATAACAGGCTAGGCTAGTTTATAAAATGGTATTTTTTTTTTTTTTAATAAAGCCTGTAAATATGTGCACATCACATTGAAGTCAGAAAGCGTTCTACTTTTAGTTGTAGTAGGGAAATCTGCATGTTATTCAGTTATAACTTGCAACAAGCCTCAAAGAAAGATACAATATAAAGAATTTTCAAATGTGGTTAAATCAATGAATTATTTCAAACACTTCGAAGCACACTCAGAGAATGTTTTAGATTATATTTTAGAAATGTTCAATACATAAACACCTAAAATTTCATCTTCTTCATTCCTTTTTACATATTTTTATGAGAAAAATCTGAAAACTTACATACTGTGTACAAATCCTGCTCTCATAGGTGCAAGTGACAAACCTTCCATAGGTATTAGAAGGAGCAAGATCAGATACAAGTAAGCACAGGTTTTGTGCATCTTAGTGCAGTACCTACCATCCATGTTATTGTCAGCTCTCGATTGCTGCCACCCCCTCCTCCAACATCAGAAGGAGCCACATTAGGTGCTAGAAAAATAGAAGAGATGAGAAAACTTACTACAAAGTATGCAATCAGTAAAATATCACCATTTACATTTCTTTTTACAGTACCCAATGAGCACTCATGGCACACACAATTAAAATAACAGTTGTCTGTAACAGCTGTCAGAACCTGTGGTCTTTACAAGTCTAATATATAGCTACTGCTACGGGAAACATTCCAGTTCTAACCATAGCCAGCAATCATTTTGCTTTTTAACTATATTCTCTACAAATAGTTAATGGGATATTTAGAAACTCAGTACTCCTCATAGGTCCTCAGAGAAGCCCTGCACATTGTTTGTGTGCTTCCTCAGATGTTCGTATGCCAAGAGATCAAGCACTCAGGACTTACACATGTATTTACCTTAACAGACTGTGATCAGCTCCATCTACTTCAATGTATTTACTTGCAGTGTGTAAGATTAAACCTGTGGATATATCTTTGAAGCATCTGGCAACCTAATCCTACTGTAGATTAGCGGCATATGTCTTCTTGATTGGCACATTCAGAATGGGTAGATGCATTAACTAGACGCCCTATCTACATGAACATGTTCCTTGTGTTAAAAATTCTTATAGGAACATGCATTTTCTCTACTAATGAGTGAATGTCACAAGATAGTAAGAGGATAGTTCCTAAGTGCTCTCACACTACCTAAGTAAGATATTTGCTGAGGCCTTCTCTGAGAGTCAGCTGAGGAGAAACACAAAGCAGAGATGAATTTATTTTCAGTAAGGATAAAAATATGTAAGAATACATTGGAAATTGAAATCAGCATTCAGTGCATGGTTTGTGCTGTTTATTTCTGGCCTTCCAGAAAACATATTACATGAGAATGAGACTAAACATACATATCATGACAATTCCAGAGAAGTCTGAACTTGCTACTCTACCTTTAGTTATTACTGAAATACACAGTAGTCTCACTATCTATTATTATGAGCCTATAACTTTAGCACTTAAGTAGTCAAAGATGATACACAGGCTGCCAGAGAAGAGAAAAAGGACTGCCTAATGTCCTAGAAATCACCCTTCTCAAGAGAATCTTCCTCATTCTCTCAGCCATTAAACCCTGGTTTTTCTCTCCATTAAGACCAGGTTACTTATTCATACATCTATACTTAGGCAATTACTCTAATGCACCCAGAAGCTAAAAAATATAAAAGCAGACTTTGAACCACTGAATTACAAGAAATCATTGTGAAATGTGTTATTGATGAAGCAAGCAGATTTCATTAAAAAGAAAAATTATAGCCCACATTCTTGGCATGCTAATAAAAGTTACTGAAATTATAGTTGTCTGAAAGAGAGACTTCAAAACTGAAGTCTGATAACATTTAACAGACATTATTTGCCACCCATACAGTACAACAAAGATACAGCACTGATTAACAAATGTTTAAAATAACTACAGTGTGTGTGAATATGGGTTATTGTGTGACAAAATATTTACCTTCTTCAGATTTATATGAAAATGTACACGCAGTGCTGGTTCTGTAGTACCATGAAAGCTGACAATGCAACCCAAATCCTATTATTGCTGCTTAAAACAAATTCCACCTCCTGGCAGAAAATGCACTTGGGCACAGAAGTTCATCTGCAAACTGATACTGATTTATATCCTACTTTTACATGGCCAGAAGTGCTGGCTGATGCCTAGAAAGACTACATGAACATTTTGCTTTGTTTCATCAAAAAAGTCTTGCTATGAGATGACAATGGTGCTGTGCATGGGGAATCAGACAACAGACTAAACAGACTACCTCGTGCAAAAGCACTGCATCCTGTGCATCCTGCTACAAAACTGGAGGACATGACATTTTGGGGGGGGGACGTTACAAAGAATATCACAAACACTGCAGCACACTAAGAACTGAAGGACACTACCACTATTCAGCATGTGAGCATTATTTCCCCCTTCCTTTCTGTTTCTCCTCTGATGTTTCAAAAATGTCTACTGTGCACCAAGCACTCCAGGAAGCATGTGTAGATTTCTCACTTAAGATTCCTGGGCCTTCAAATACTGCTGTTAAGTCATAAAGCATTTGATGTTAGTAGCCAATTTTATAGGCAATTTCCTTCTACTTCAGTGTTAAAGTTCTGTGGCTTTTCCCTCCCTGTCCATATTAATTTAACCAATCTGTATTTCCTTTCTCCCTAAGCAACAAAATTTTTACTGCACCAGATGTGGGTCTTTTTTATTAAATATCTTGAAATTTGCAATGCAAGTATATTTTATTTTGAAAATACTGTCTAATCAAAGTAATGACCTAGCAGGCATCGTTACAAAAATTAATTTTAACACTTTATTTTGAGATTTTAGTTTCAAATCTCAAGCTATGGAACAACAATAGTAAATATATTTAGGTTGTGCATGGGTGCTGATATGTGCTAAGGAGGATATACTGGTGCTAATATGTGTTAAGGAGGATATACTGGTATACAGTCTTTCTGCAGTGACAACATTACCTCCTAGAGCACTGCTATGTCCTTTGTACAGTCGAACCAAAATGTATTATCTTGAGTAACAACATCTAATTCCTCATTTTTGAAAATTCATTTTTAAAAGGATGTGCTTGAGCCTAAAGGATATCCTTAAATATGCTCTGACATTTTAATACTGAGTAATTAGACTGATAAGAGCACATGTTGTGTCAGATAATGTCACATCTTTGATGTGGAGTAAGAAAGCACAAGTCCAAACTTTCAACCTCAGAAAAATGGCATTATCCAGTATAACACACATCCTGTCATGTATTCTTCAGCTGGAATACAAACCAAACAGCAAATGCACATTTTTCTTGTTCAATGCACACATTTTTTCCTAAGTCCTGTACCCTGCTCCCGAGAATGTGCATGCATTCATGCACATGACAGCCTGGCCTATGGATACAGTGAGGGGTCTCTGAAAGATACAGTTTATTTCTGTTTCAGCAATGGAGGCAAATTTGCTTTTTTTGCATCATGATGTTTCTTTCCTGTCTGCTTCAATACTACCACATCTGGACAGCCTGGTATTTGCTGACTAAAATCTACAGTAATGGGTGGCTTAAAATATATTCTCTAGACTTCCATCTTGTAATGTGTTTTTTTTTTCAAATGAAAACCATAATTACAAAATTGATTAATTGCGAAAATTCCGTGTACGTACGAGCGCCTTCAGTTCTAATTCTCTGCGATGGCATACTAGGTTCTCCTGTCCCCAGAGTGTTTGTTGCTATTATCCGGAACTCATACTCCATCCATGGAATTAAATCAATCACAGTAGCAGATTCCATATTTCCTTCAATATCTGCTGGTTCTAAAAAAAATAAGAATTTGCTTTAGAAGATTGCATTTTTACACTAGGATCAGCAAACAATGTGGTTGATTTCAGCAAAACTGCCACTATTCTGCAAACACACAGAGCCAACTGAAAGTAATTTGATGTTGTATGCTGGGAATATCTCATTTTACAAGGAGTACTCATAGCAGTAAATAAGAATTTGGAAAATATTGACACTATATAATATAAACCCTTAGAGACTTGTATGTTTTAACTGGGTGTGAACCAGCAAACACAGTAGATGCAGTTATGAAATATCCTTACTAATTGCATATTGTAGTTGCAGAATTTCATTTTACCTACAGACAAATGCAGTGAGAAATCTGGAACGCAAAACCAGTAAAATAAAAATTCATCACACAGACATGGATATAGACATGCAAATGTAGGGTTCAATCAGCTGATAAAGAGTGATTTATAAATAGTAGTCCTATTTGGTGTACCTTATTAGAGAGCATGTTACAACTTGCTACCTAGTTCAGATCCAACAAGGGTAAAGACTTTAACATTAGTAACTCATGACTGTCTAAAATTCATAGACAATAGGGGCAGTTTCTATAGCTGTCTCCAGTTACAGAAAGACAGAGGATTTTCACTTATTGTGTGGGTGAAGAGTGGTTTGCCAAATTAGTCTTGGATTCAGAGGGAGATTGGAAATCAGAGGTTCTGCACTGGGAAGTTGATTTGGAATTATAATATGAATGTGATGACTGCAAAAAACCCCAGGCATGGCAGTGTAAGTACTGGATGGTGACACAACTTTCCTCTACCTAATGATCTTTAAATTTTTCATTCCAAAGTGAAACCCTGTAGGAGAAAGAAAACCACTTTCCAGTTTCTTTCCTCCTGCCCACCAGCCTCCCTCATCCTTACTCAAATCATTTTTCTGTCCAGTCAGTAGAGCCATTGCAAACCCCCTATGGCATCCAAGCCATGATATAAATTCATCATTCATTTTCATGGGCCACATTCAATATCTTCATAATGTGCCACAAATTCCCAGAATAATTATGAACACTCAATACAATGAGAATCTGATTCCCTCAACTGGGAAGAGCAACATAAATGTAAACAACTTATTACATAACCCATTCAGACATATTTCCATACTGTGAAGTAGAATACACTTCTTTCATGAAACACACTTGATGCTATGCGACCTGAGATGAATTATGTGGGTTGGGAATAATGGTAGTAGCAATAATTACAACAATAATTCCAAAGTGCAATGCCAAAGTATATTTTTTTGTTCCACACATTGAAAATTAGCAGCATTAAATGATAGCCTAAACACTGATGAAAGATCAATTTGGACTGCTCCTCATGTGACTTTCATATGAAAATGAACGCTGAGCCAAGCTGGGAGGAGCCAAGAAATTAAGCAAAAGCTGGCAGTGGTGCCAGTTATGGTTACTATGGTGATTTTACCTATTTTTTGAGGGAGTCATCTATTAATCAAAATTACTCAGCGCAGTTCAAATGAAAAAGCAATGATTTTGAAAACACTAGAATAGTTAATTTCAACTTTCCAACTGCTAGCTTCTTAAAAAAGTAATTCAACAATCTAGATTCCTACCTGTCCAACTCATCATGTGAATCCCACTCAACATGCTACAGGATAATTCAAAGTCTGACTACATGTCTCAATGACTACCTCATTAATTCTGTAAAGCGGTAGAACTTCAGAGATACAGAGGAGTGCATCCTATCGTGTGTAACACTGCAACTAGGGAATCTTCCTCGGACGTGAGATGGGTTCAAGTGTCTGCTTTGAAACAGAGCAAAGATCTGAATCCAACACTTGCATCTCCTACTCACATTTCTAGTTCCAGTACCACACAACAGAAAAGGAAGCAAGCTCAGCGCTGCCACCCTGTTTATAATTTATCCTGAGAAAAGTAGAGGCTGGTCTAAAAGGATCCTCCTTCCTGCATATATTGTTACTGAAGCAAATCATCAGTTATTTGAACAGCTCTAATTTTTACAGTATTTTTTTTTTCTTTTTAAAGTTCAAAGAATTCTCGTCTACAGAAGCTATCAAATAAGATCTGAGATAGAAAGGGACTGGGAACTTCCTAGTTTTATTTTCCTAGCTATTTTAACATGTTATGTACTGGTGCTGTCTGCTGAAGGTAATTATACACAAAAGAGAAACATACACTACATTTTCTAGGAGAGAAATATGATTTAAGGCAGTAGGCCTAGTAGTTTTAACTTTTCACTCTAAGTATGTAACAAATTTTCAGGCCAATATATCAGTCTATTTCTTTGACATCTACATCTGTATTTTCAAGGGGCAACTTAAATGAAAGGCAGCAGCTGAAACTACTTATATTCTTAGTATTTAGAAATGCTGAGTACATGATACCCTAATTCCACAGAATTGCACTTCAGTTATAATTTATTACAGTGGCATAATAATCATAGTGATAGGACAATTCTGTATAGCTTGTGGCAATTCTATCCTTCATAAAGTATTCAAAGATACTACTAGTTTAAAAGTATTTTAAAAATTTATGTGTTTATGTTAAACCTTGCAAAAAACTATACATTAGCATGCCCTATATTCAGGTAGGTGCCTCCTCAACTGCAATTATGTGGCACAATGATGACATCCAGTGGTTAGAAGGATAATCTTAGCTATGTTTTCTCTAGGGATGCCAGTTTTAATGCAACTGGAATTTAGCCTGTTCCCAGGAAAAAAACCAGACAATTTTAACCAACTTTCTGCATAACAAATATAGAAATGAAGACACCTGTTTCTCATCAAAATTAACCTGTAAATAAATCTTTAATGATTCTAGCAGCTGATGTGGAATGTTTCAAGCAACAAGGAAAGAGGCAAAACCCAGGTAAAAACTCCTTGCTGTTCTTTTCTGTATTTCTTGATATTCAGTTCAGGCCTTCAAAGTACTAGGAACAAACCTATTGGCAGCTTACTGACAGGATGGTACCTGCTCCCAAACCCTGTAGCAGACATTAATAGCATCGCTGTTTTCTTTTTAACATGATTATTTTCTGATTAGACAAGTTTTCTAACTATCAAACACTTAAAAACCTATTGGCTTTACTACTTCTGGCATCACTCTTACCTGTTTTGGCATCTTTCCACTCTTCAGATAGAAAGGTCTTTGACTGGATAGTGTATTTAGAAATTGGGCTATGATTGTCTGTTCCACGACTCCACGTAAGTGCTACAGCAGTGTCTCTAATTTCTTCTACTCTTATACCTCCAGGAGGGCCTGGAGGACCTGAGAAAAAACAGCAATGGCAATTCAATTAACAAATTAAATATTCTGAAAATGAAAGTTTATTTATTTTCATACTTGTACTTCTAAGATACAAGGCTTTTGAGTCTCACTTTCAACTTAAGAACGGGTTGAAAAAAATATATACATTTTAACACTCTATTGAGTGATTCAGAGGATAAATGCTCTTGCATCTAACAAAAACCAAATGAAACTGCCATGACTCTGGCCTAAGTAGTAATATTGAGAATTTCAGAAATCCATGTCAAAATGGATTCATCTACACCCACTGAATTAAAAGCAACCTTGCGAACTACATGGGTGAAATCAACCAACCACTGTGCACCAGAATCACCACACAAAGATCACCCCAAGGAACAGAAGCACCAAAGGAAAACATTTTCCACAAAGTAGCCATTCCACATCTGCCCTTTTAGTCTTGATCAAGAAGGACCTATAAAATAATTTCTAAAGAGTATTTCTTTTTCTTCAAACAGATACTTGCAAAGATTAATTTCAAATTTTATATCTGTAGTGAATATAAAAAATCATGAACTAAATACAGATGTTGGCCTGATGGCACATTACTATGCTCCCAGCACCCAGCTAAATCATTATAGGTAGAAGTTGCTTGTCTTAAACTAGCTCACAGTCTCATCTCTATGATATTCAAGTATCAAAACCTATTTCGGCTGAAACCGCCTACTTAAAATAGATATGTTTAAGTAACAGCAATTATTCTCAATCCATACTTAGCTTTAAGTTTGCTTGTTGTACTTCAGATCTAGAGAGATTTGCCTCTGTTCTCAAAACTTGCCCTTTTTTTCCAGGTGTATCACTAAACCTAACAAATGGCATTACATCTCTTCACCAAAGCTTGTCTCTTTTATTTCTGAACAATAATAACAGAGAAAAACTGCTGAAGTGAATGCTTGCATTTTTCTCGGTGCATTTTTTAAATGTTAAAGATTTCCTTCTAATTACCACTGCTCCCACGCCTCTGTTTTGTGTGGGTAACACTTTCATTGTTGCTGTGCTGTGACTTGGTTCCCCAAAGAGAGGCTAAAATACGTAGATCAACAGGCACCGGTGATTATTTTCACAGACCAGAAAGTTAAGAAGAGAGTGATACAGGTGCATACATATGTGAGTATAAGAACCTTTATCTGCAAAAGACACCACAATGTTCAGCAAATTGTACTAAAACCCCTCAAAATTACAGTAGTTCTGTAACCCAAAGCTTAGTACTCACTAACAAGCTTGACCTATAGATGTTTTCAGGTCATTCTTTTAACTCTTCTGGTTTTGTTATTATGCTTCTGTTTTATATGGTACACAGTTATGTGATATATATCAAGTGTTGCGTAAAAGCAGAGGCAATGCATTAGAACTATTGAGAAGTACTTTCTGATTCCACATTCAGAGATAACAAAATGCCAACATGATTCTGGTAATTATCCAATAATCTGATTGAAAGAGTCCCAGAACATATTAAAAAACCAAACAATAACAGGATATATTTCTCTGCAGTACTTACAGAGAAACCACAGAAAACCAAAACAAAAACAACTCAACAAAAACAACGGAATGAGATTTCTACAACAGATCTAAACACAAAGTGTGCCAAACTTATCTTCAGCTCTTGAGCTCTTTATTTTCTCTAGAAATCCGAGCAAAAGGAATAAAATAAAACTGAATTAAAAAAAACCAAACCATACTACCATATATTGTTGTTCCTCGCATTCAGTTAATTTATCCTTATAACGACCAAGTGATTCCATTCCTGACTCCAAAAGTATCGAAATTTAGACTGGTTACTTAAAAAATAAATGTGCCATATTTAAAAACAAAATGAGCATGGGTACTCTACATAATCTGTTTGGATATAGCCTACGACTTCGACAATCAAATTCCCGATTGTTTCTTCTAAGGTCCAAGAAGAGTTCACATTTATTAACCTTGGGAAAACACACTTCAGTTGGCTACTGGATTGCTCATAACCAATTTCTATTAAAATTTAAATACTGGCAATGAAAACTAATCTTCTAACTAGCTGTCCTTTTACCTCCCTTTCAAGGCAAGGACTACATACATCTACATTGTATGCATGTACTACTACATAATACAGGCAATGGGAAACTGCCTCTTACTCTTCACTGAGGATGCACAAAGTAGAAGATGTTGCAAAAAGCTGATTTTTAAGATGAGGGTCTTCAGTCAACTCCTCCCTGATAATGTTGCTATTTGCTAGCCCAGCTCTAAGGACTTAGGTAGGTACGGCCTGAGAGAAGTGTTCTCCTGTAAGACTGTTCATTTCAAAAGCCCTCAAGATGGAAGATATGAAAAGGTTTATCAGTGTCAAGACCTTTTTTTCCTCCTTTTTTGGGAGGTATCTCTTACAGCTTCTCACCGCACTATCAAAGTTTCTGAAAATGGCATACGCCAGGAAACACCAAGGGCCAGCTGTTCCCTCAGGAAAACTGGTCCAGGACCCATGAGTAATGCAAGGATTGGCAGTTCCTTCAAACAATGGGGCACAGTCCTGCAGGATCTGAATATGGTGGGCAGGGCTGGGTGCTGATATGGCAGTGCTAGGTACTGCAAGCAATGAATCACATGCATTCAGGTGACAAACTAATGCATACATCCAAGCCGTCCATCCAGGAGAGAAGCTACCTACTACATAGGTCTGAAGCCCATCCAGGAAGCAGGCCAGAGACAGCTAGAAGCAGGAATGTCTGTAACATAGCTCCAGTCTGGGATGAAGGTCCAGGGCTCAGCTTAACAGGGCTCCTGGGCCTACGGGTAGCTGTGTGGATGGGTGTCCTGGCAAGGCTGGCCATGGCCATTAAGGCTGGGTGGGGCACTTGGGGGCCTGAGAGTCTTCAGTATACTAATATCACTAGCAAGTCTCCTGGGTGCAAGAGCGATGTTAATACTCTAAGGTCACACAAATAGTTTTGTGGACAAAGTATCATCATGTACCTGCATGAACACTGGCTATCCTTTACTACTTCATTGACAAAATGCCCTGTGTTTTCATATTGCTGTTGCTTCTTCCTACAAATGCAGTGAAATTATAATGTCAACTTTTGTCATATTTCATCAGATATTTAAGTTTGTCTTGTAAGGCACTAAGTCTTCCACTGACAAAAACAGTATTGAGAATTAGTCAGCACAAAGCAGAACAGTGTTCATTGTATTAAAATCCAAATGTTGAACATAAAATGAATGTTAATTTCTTCAAACATAACCTCAGAATGATGATTCTTAATTATAATTACCAGGTTGGAAGAAGAAGTCAGAAGCTTGATAACATCTCATCTCATCTCTCTTTTTATTTTTGAGAGGAATTGCTTACATAATGCTAAGGCACATGAACAGACCCTTCTCTTTTTCTTTGCAGATGCATTCCCAGTTTCACCACTTTGCTTTGACATTTCATCCAAAACTGATGACATTTCACTGGCTGCTAATACCCAGCAAAAATTAAATACAGAAAATCCACAACATCCTCAGATGACAGATTCAGAATCAAGGCACAAGTGTAGCCTAGATTTTGATGTACAGCTCTTTAATACAACTGAAACATGGGGCAAAATATGGCAACAACATGGCTCCAAGTGCAAGTTAGGTCTGCTTTGAATTGTCAGCATTAGAGTGCATTAGCACTTCAGAACCTGTTACACCTGGAGGCAGAAAACAGAGTAAAATACCCAAAGGACATGAATTAACTCATGCTATTGAAACCACGAATCATAACAGATGTGTAGAACACACCCTATGTACAAGTACAGTGTTTTGAGACCACAGTAGCACTTATCAAATGTGGATTAGTTAATAACAGAGCAGTAACCTTAACCCCAAATATCCTGGTTTCTGTCATTTCAAAACTAGGAATTCTTTTAATGTAGGTCTAGCATTATACACAATAATTAAATCCATAAAGCTTTCTGTGAAAAAAGAAGTGACTTCTTAAAAATATTATACAGTGGATACATTGAAATGATACTTAAAATAAATTTTTAATAATGAACACCAAATTAAACTGTCTAAAAATTACTGTAACATAAGGAAAATATTAATAATATTTATTGCTTTTCAGGAAAATATGTGTTCTGTTGGACCTCTAAATATCTGGAACAGAATCAGTGACCTGAGTGGACTTTAAAGATTTTGCATGTTCATGCACTCCCCATTTTAATTTTTCATTTTATAGTGAGAAAAACATATTCTAAACAACCAGAAACACTGCTTGTCCTGCTGAAAACCAGCCACATTTCTGTATTACCTGGGGAACCTTACCTCTTACCACAAGGTCAGCTGAAGCTGAGGAGTTGTCCACAATCGTCTGAGCAGTGCATGTGTACCTCCCCGCATGCCGCAGCTGAACATTTTTAATGAGCAGCTCACCATTGGATTTAATCTGTCACAAAAACAGCACTTAGTGAAGCTGGTAAACATCCCTGTACACCAATGTGATACCTGTCTACACATTCTTCCCAGCTGATACTAAGTGGTTGCTATTTCCAAAAAGCAAGTGCTTCCCTGGAGAGCAGATCACCCTCAAAGATACATCTGATTTATACGACAGCTGTTGAAACTTCCCTGTGTTTCCTGAGGAGCTGTGTTCTTTACCAGACATGAAAAACCCAGAAGTCTTAGTAAATGTCTTTTTACAAGCCAACATCTCCCTTTTCCTTTGTGAAGCCCATATCTGAACATTAAATTCAGTTAAGATTTTTTTTCGTAAACAGCAGACAGATGATTTTTCTGCACCATTCTTGCTTTTTTATGCATGTTTGTATGATAACATGTCATGGAGTCCTACTAACAGAAAGGGCACTGTGTGGCTCCTCCTTTACAAGCCTTAAACCAGTATGAAAATTTTCATCACAGAGAGGCTAAAATCACAGCCTAAATAAAGATGCACTAGATATGCAGCAAATGCGAACAAACAATAATGTTCAACACACGTCACAGCTCCTTAGAGGAAAGGCCATCCCTGCTGGTAATGTACGAGTTGATGACAGCGACTGTAGCCCCCATGTGGGGAGGGTGGGCTGCAGGGGCTCTGGGCCAGTGCTGAAACAGCATAGTCCAGGGTGGCCCCTTCCTCTGGTGACCTGGGATGTGTGCACACAGACAGCACTGAAGTGAAGCCCCAGGGAGGGCTGATCCCCTGCTGCGGAGTGGCTGTGGAGCTGAAATGCCTCCTTTCAGGGCCCGCCAGAGCTACAGCTCCCATCATGGCACAGTCAGTCCTAACCTGCTGAGTGGACAGCTAACCTTGCTGGTGATGCCCCTGCCCTGAAGGTCATGATTTTTCGCTGGTTCAGCTCTCCCTGCTCCCTGGCAAATGGCGGCAGGACCTTCAGGGAAGCCATTTACTCTTC
Source organism: Psilopsiagon aurifrons (assembly GCA_025447955.1). Taxonomy (NCBI): domain Eukaryota; kingdom Metazoa; phylum Chordata; class Aves; order Psittaciformes; family Psittacidae; genus Psilopsiagon; species Psilopsiagon aurifrons. The sequence continues at coordinate 21,138 of JAOEHY010020300.1, forward strand.
TGTGAGGCTCATACACTCATCATCATCACCATCACAGACCCTAATTCTTCCTCAACACTATTCAATAATGCTGAACTACTAGGAATATATATAGCTGTGTTTGCAGATGGTCCACTATCCGCTATCTGTACACTATGGTTGTACAGATAAGCAAACTGAATAAAATATTTCTGTCCTATGACACTTCCGTGAACCCGCTGAGTAACTAGGTATGCACCTGTAAAACAAGGAGTAGAGCAGAGAGCATTACATACACCACAGCTGTTCCCAATGAAAACCACATTTTATATTATGACATTTATAAAAATGTTTAAAAATAAAGCACTTGAAATCTTTTGCTTATCTATCCTGAATTTTTTTACAGAAAAATACATTCATGTAAGTCAAAATGCTGCAAAAGATTAACAGATGGATGTATACCAGCCTATACCAAAAGGGCAACATTCAGATTTCCTAATTCACTGCAAATTGTTCAGAAATATAATTAACCCAAACAACCCAAACACTGAGAAACCTTCACAGGAACAAAAGGAATTCAGATGCAAAATGGTATGTAAAACAGAAACTGCCAAATATCTAGGTGTAAGAACTAGTGCTATCATCACGAAAGTTTCCAGGTAACAACAAATACCTTCAATACAATCTCAAATATTATGGGCTGAAATTAGTGTCTCTGCATTTAGACATTCTGAAGAAGTGAAATAAAGCTATGTCATCCAGTTTATGTGCCCTGATTGGAAGGGAAGGGTAGGGGAGGGAAGTAAGGTTATATCTTTTCCAAATGTTCTGAAACTAGAATTCCAGTTGAGATTCTATATTTAGGGAGATGAAAATAACCAGGTAAACTATCCTTTTCCTTTCCAAACTCCAGTAAGGATTTTGGATGCCAGCTTCAAATCCTGCTGGCCTAAAATTTCAGCACAAACAGAAATCTGTTAGCACCAATTTTGATTTTTTTTTTGTCCACATAAGAATCCACATCTTTAAGAAATTCCTGAGGTAAACGGGTGATTGGATAAAAGGAGAATCAAGCACATGTGAAAGAAACTATGTAATTCTGGCTAGCAGCACTTCAGCCAATTGCTTTAATAGGGTCAGAGGGAAATGCAGGTTACACTGTACCTTTTCAATTTTTGAGTGCCGCAAGTGTTGTTGGCAAACATCAGATTAGTTGGATCAGTGAACGATCCAATATTCTTAATATATTTCTGAACATTTCTCTATTAGTTATTATTAAACTACGCCCGTGTATATATACATGTATATCTATTCACACTTCACACTCAAGACTGATATGTCAGGGCTTTTAATTTAATTTGCCAAAGTGCAGGCAGGATGCAAAGATGAGCTGCGTCTGGGACAGTGGCATTTCTCTGCAGGTGTCCCTCAGTTTATTCATGGAACCTCAGGGGGACTTCCTTCAAGGACAGCATCCTTTGAAAATCTGTAGGGATTACTGCACAGTGGAACACTGACTGGCTGCCTGACTAACCATGTACAAGCCTTTTTTCTCTACTGCACTGCTTTTTGCTGTCAATAGCTTTCATGAAGAAAAATCAGTGGGAGTGTCAGTACTTCTACAGGAGCAGAGAGGATGCCTATCTGCTCATCTGCCCTCTGAAAAATTATGATAAAGAAACCACAGAAGTTGAAACTCCTTGAGTTTTCAGTTCCTGTGGGGTTTTTTTGTTTATTTTTGTTCTTTTAGGTTTTGGTTTTAATAAAAGCGACAAAGAGTTTTCTATCTGACTGCTGTATAAAGCTTTAGTTCATTAACAGTAAATGTCATCCTAGAAAGAACACACTGCCTGAGAACCTCTGATCATTGTTTGCACTTTCATCTGCAAATAAATGTAAGCAAAGGCTGGGCAAAGCAATAGGGTTTAGAAAAACTACATAAACTTAGAATTCTCATAATCATATTATTAATTCAATAACAAATTATTACAAATTTTTAATAGACTTAGTACTCATTAATCCTTGTTAGCACTCTAATTAAAATACTTTATTATATTTATTAATGATGAGCTCATATACTTGCTCTAATATTAATTTCCCTTACGTGCAGTTGGTTTTGAAAATCTAAATGATGCAAAACAGATGGGAAAATGTAACATAATTTAAAAATCATCAACCCATAGATATGGTATTGTATCATGTTGGTTAAGAAGCTCTCCTGGAGCAAGGTTTTATGCAGTTGGTGATGAAGCTTTCCATAACTCAGAAGGAGCCTAAGTTCTTGGTGGTAAAAGAAGAGCTTACAAAGCAAATAATAGGCATCAGCAAGTTCTATCCACAAATTAGTTATGAATGCACTGTATGTTTTCATTCAAAAACCTCAACTTGGCTAAGTTTAAAAATGCCTTCCTTAACTCAGAGAAAACTGAATCACAGACTGGAAATAGTGATAGCAATACTCAGGGATGTTCCAAGGGTATCTGTGGTTCACCACCCAGTCATTTACCAAGTTTCAAGCAAAAGCTTTCATCATATGAGCCCTATATTTATGCTTTAATAGTAATGTCAAAAATAGAACTGTGCGACCTATTTCTGAGATTCATTGTTCTCTTTTGACTATTACCTTTGCCAGTGCACTAAATTACTGAAAACCATCAGAATATGCCCCTGTGTGATCAAAAATAATTTACATGAATACAGACTTCTGACTAAAAGCAGTATCCGCATCTTTTGGGACCACTGCAACAATAAAGGAACTCATGTTAGTATGAAGCGAACAAGTTCTTTATAATAATGAAATTAACTTAGCAGAAATAGAAGAACCTGGCAAGCAGAGATAGTATTTTTTTTTAATTCAGGTTTGAAAATTAATGTCTGAGCTTCAGAGATGTTTAATACACAGCAGAGGTAAGATCATAAGAGAATCAATAAGGAATGTGGAAGAGATGGGATTCTTTGTGATGAGACCAGCTTATTCAAAGCTAGCAATAACTTAAACCATCTTTTTCTATTATCTGTACCTAAAAATTACTTAACTCTTACTGAGTTCATATGAATTATTTTGTTCTTGCCAGTAGAGGATCTGCTATGCGGTAAAACCAACTGGAACAGATAACCCAAGCTGTTGACAAATGGTAATGTAAACATGATTATAGCTGTTTTCTTGATATTGACATCAGAGATGACATGGGGGCAACACCACCAGTGCAGCTCTATTGTCTCAGTCTTATTCACAGGAGGTCTTACTTCACTATTTTACAAACCATAGCTGGCATAAAAGTTATGGGTAAATAAAAAACCCAACAGCATAATGATGACACAGTCATTCCCACTGAAGAATCTCTTCCTTCAGTGAACTATGTTTATATGTAAAGGAAGTACAGTGCTAATTCTACCCCTGAAATGCAGACTGGGAAATGTTTCCAACAAATATTATTATTCTTCTCCATTCAGCATACCACTGAGAATGCTGAATGTGCTTTGTACCAGCATCCCTGTGGGAATTTTTCCTGTTATTTCCAACAGCAGAAAACCCTAGGTACTTGTTCACTTACACTCATGGATTACAACTTTACAGCTGATAACAAAAAATCACAATACACTGTAAACTACATATCTCTGAGTACTGCTCACAGCTGGCTTTCTCAGCTCCTGTTACCAGTGGTGCTTGGATTTGGGAGTTTGCAAAGTTGCACAAGCATATACACTTACAGTCAACTGATTTTGCAGTGTATTTTTTTAATTCTTGCACAGAAGTTGGCATATCTTGATCTTCTGATTTCTTTGTGCTGGAAATAGCACTGGATTAATAACAGATTTCTTCAAAGGTTTCTGTCAGGGCTATCTGTTTGTTGGCTTCACCCTCAGCACTATGCTTTCTGCTTTTCCTCCCCTCCTTGCTCTTAACCACTGACTCCAGCCTTCTCATTCCATGCTTGCTAAGTTATTATTAGGCCCTTGTCTCCAAATTTTACCCAAACCCAGCCAAATATGTGACTTCTAATTCACTCATGTCTGAAGTGTCTTCCTAATACATCAAGGCACTGGAAGCAATACATTGAGACAGTGCCTTTGAAGAGTCCTGGGACTCTTTTTTTTGTCTACCTAGACTTTAGTGAAGACTTTGATACTGTTTCCCAGTTTATCCTCCTGGAGAAACTGACTGCTTATGTCTTGGATGGGCATACTGCTCACTGGGTAAAACACCCACTGGAAGGCCAGGACAAAGAGTCGTAGGTAATGGATTAAATCCATCTGGTGGGCGGTCACAACTGGGGTTCCCCAGGGCTCAGTACTGGGGCCGGTTCTGTTCAGTATCTTGGATATTTGGTCCTTCTTCTTTTATAATAAGAATAGAATTAGTGCTTTCTACTTTTCAATCTTTTTAAATGCAAGATACAAATTTCATAACAAATCTCAAGTACTAAACAATAGAAACCAAGAATCTTCGACATGCAAAAAATCTAAAGAAATTCCAAAATTCTCACCGTAAAAAAAAAAAAAAAAAATAAAAAAGGATCAAGCTGTAAGTTTCTCTTATAAATAGCCTTGGTCACTCCAATTTTGCACATACCATTTTGGAACTCTGCATTTTTCTGGTTTTATTTTCTTTTTGCAGAGGAGAGGAGAACTCAACATGTTGAATAGGGCTCCATGGAATACTTTTTCTGATAAATTATGATCACAAAACAGCACTAAGCCTCAAAGCTATCTGATGTAAGAATAAGGATATTACCTTCTGTGGGGTGTAAAGACTGCACTAGATGCCAAGAACAGAACTTTCAAACCACTTCAGTGAGGCACGTTAAATGATCCAGGTATTACATGCCAGGGTAATACAGGCCTGCATTTTGCCCGGTGTGAAAGAGTCTCAGGTACCCAAAGACAGTTTTTCATCAAGTTTTCTTGATAATCTCATTACTAATATGAGAAAATGTGAGCAAGAAACAAATCAATTGTCCCTATGACAAAACTCATCCTCTAGCCTTATTGCATTTTTCCACCAACGCTTCCTCTTTCTTTAATTCATATAAAAGAAAGTTATTTGCAATTAGGCAAGTTCCGGAACCATTATATGGCAATTTAATTTGACTTACTAAAGATAAAGTGGTGAGAAAAAATATCAGGTTTTCAGGTTCACTGATGCTGTTTAAGATGACTAATAAACAGTGCAACAAACACAGGAATATGGATGGTATGGAAAGCACTTGAAAATGCATGCGTGTCTATACGTGACTATTAGAACCCACATTTGTACCCTTCCTAAGTTTATGTACAACTTTCTGACCTGCATCTGTTAAATTATGGAGGTCCTCTTCCTGACTATCCATAGAAATGGACTAGTAGGGCTCAAAGAGTATAAAAAAAAAATTTACCCCTTCATATTTTAAAGATAACTTTTTGTAATAAACTTAAAAGAACATACTTAGTTGGATAGTTTATATTTTTTAAAAAAATATATTAAAAGTCTTCTTTTCAATCTTTAAATACACATGACAAAAAGCAGATCTATAAATAACAAATGACCAAACATTAGAGTTTTCTAGATTACTTGAAATGCTGTATCTCTGCAAGGCTTGAAAGGATGTGTTACTGTTTAGTTCCTCAATCAAATAATTAGAGGAACAGCCACACATAAATCAAAAGCAATCAATTTTAATAGTCAGATTTTGAAGACTCAATTTAACTTTTTGAAAGCTAACCAGTTCATACATGTATTTTTCACTTTAAATATCAGTCACAGGAAATAAAAATGGCACTGACAAATGTTCTTTTGATAAATGAGTTTTAGTACTAATGTAATGCAAACTAGCTTTGCCTTCAGCAATGATGGAGATACCAAAGCTTCCATTTAAAGAAAGAAGACTTACGCAGATATTTACATGAATTTCATTAGCATTCCAATATGTGTATGTGACAACAATATTAGTATTATTTTGAGAACTGAATACTGTGGCTGTATCAGTTTTCTGCATGTTGATCTATGCTGTCACATAAATTAATAGTGGTAGTATCCGGAAGACAGATGAGGATCCCTCATCAACAGAAAATGACAGCACAGACAGTGTGCACAACAGTAACTCTAATATTCATGATGGAGTAACCTTTTTCTTTTCCGTTTGAGAAGGCTTGGGTAGCAGCATGTGACTCCACTGCTTCCAGCACAGCAGTTCGGGCTGCTGCTGTCAAATGCACAACAGCTGACCAGTTTGCACCCGAGAAAGCCTGAGCAAACCTGCCACCCAGTGACTTGAGCTCGGAATTGCCAGAGAGAAGTGGCGGGCAGGAGAAAATCCCCTTGCTAGCATGTGAAGGAGGAAAACCTTTAATGAAAGATAATACAATACTAAATCAATGAAACAGAAATACTGGGAGTGCATATTTCTCTAAATTACATACTACATAAACCTTTTTATTGTATTTGTTGAAGCTGTTTAAAAATTCTGCATTTGTTATTTCAGTACTGAATCCACAAATAACTACAAATAGCAATTCTAGACCTCACATGCAGTCCTACAGTCCCTTCTCTCCTGGCTGAGAAAGACTGAGCTGCCTGTGGAGAAGGAACAGAGAGGATCTGTACTTGCTTTGCATTTGAAAGCCCCAAAATAAGTGTTAGGAATGCAAAACAGGAATCTGCCCCTGCTAAAATAAATTCTACCACTAATGATCAAGTGCAAAAGAAACACATCGAACTAAGAAATATCCATATGAAGATGGAGTTACCCAATAACAAATAAATTAATTGATGTTTGGATCTAACCTACTTAACTTTAACTGTCTAAGTGAATTAAGAGTTAGTACCTTTTCAGCTACTTCTGCATCCTATGGAGTATCTAGAATCTTTTGAAAGAAGAAATCATCCAGTATGAGATTCAACACCCACATGAAGTAAACCACCTCTTTCTCTACCTCTGCAGACTATGGAAGGCCTGTAGAGAACAAGCAAGCCTAGCAAAGCTACACTAATTTGGTTTTGAAATGAAGTGGTCCAAAAAGGTGTCTAAAATATTGTGGAGTTAATCAGAATTTGGGGCCAGGAGATCTAGGACCACTGGCTATCTGAAGATGAAACAGGTGGCCAGAACACTAAGTATTTAGTCAATCTGCACAGAAAATGACACCTTACACACTTGCTAAGGCCCTTATTTGGCCCATATTTGTTAATTTGAAGTGCTTTGCTAGAAAGTGCTGCAAAATTGGTATTACATTTCAGAATTAATTTTCCCTAAAATAAAAAAATCCAATTTCCTTTTATTTTCATTATTAAGAGGAAGGAAGACCCAAAAGTGTATGTCAATGGTATAAAAACTTTTGTTCAATGTATGACAGAGAAAGTCCTCTAATCTAAGGACAAACTAAAGCCATTAGGAGGGGAGTCAAGCTTTTTCAAGAAAGTCTTATGCATTGATTAGTACCAAAGTGCAGACATAAACCTATCAAAAGTGCAGCTTAATGGCCACTTGCAGGAAATGTTTTGAAAGATCCCAGTGTACTAGTGAAGATCTGTGCATTTTGTAATTCCTGAAACAACACAACACTACAAACTGCTTAGTACCCTGCTGCTGAGTTTGGACATAGACTTCAGAGAAATTTATGGCATAAAGTGATTTATGTCTTTGGGTTTCAATGTTTTTCAGCTGATCTTAGCGTACTTCTGCTGGTTTGTCTGACAAGGACTTGTCTCTTACTGAAAGAGTGCAGTGACTTCACAGGGGCATTTGCAACTGAGCAAATGAGCAGGCTGACTGCTCAAAGGACTGGCTTGCTCCAAACCAGTCTAAAACAATTCTGCTTGAAACATCCCACAAAACGATACATGGATATTGAAAAAGAAAGAGAGAAAGAATCTCCATGGAAAATTGAACAATATTTCCAGCTTAAGAGAAATACTCTGCAGGAGGCACTGTTACATGGTACATCATTTTGAACACAGAGCTGAAACTGAACGTGGTCCCTGGTGTTCCCAGACACTATAGGTACCACTAGCAATGTTTTCTCTCCACATTTACAGTTCCTCTTGGTAGCACAAACTCAAAAGTATCTATATTGAGGATTTTTGTATCATTTAAACACAGAATAACAGAATAAATGCATCCAACCGTGTTGTTGAATATTAGATAAGTCAGCTTTTGATAGACATAACGAGAAGGGTTTTCTAATCAAGGTAGCAATTTTGAATAATACTGAGAGAAGACTGTAAAGAGATAATCACACACGCAAGCATGAAAGATGAATGATTCCTCTGTCTATATGCCAAAATTATTGGTTTTGTATTAACTTGTTTAGCCTTCACACTAACTCTTCTTGCTCAGTGTTTACAGACCATTTGACTCCTACCCACCATCTGTCCTGGTTTTGTGCCAAATACCAGAAATTTTGATGAGAAAAACATGAATAAGGAAAAGTGAATGCATATGCACACATTTTCAAGATAATCTGCACCCTGCTTATGATAAGGCTACCAACTTACCAGTTTTATTCACTGGGATTTAACAGAGATACCAAAATACTTATGTTAATTTAGATATCTGATTTCAGGTATCTACCTGCAAGTGTCTACATGTCTGCAAAATGTCTAAACTATGATTTTATTTCATGTTCTTAGCCTGCTGAATCTTTCTATAGCTGAAACAACACAATAGAAAAAGTAAAACAGAAAAGACAGCTATTCACAATAAAAAAACCTAGGCTTTCATATATTAAATAAGGATCTATAGTATCTTACCATAACATTCCTTTCATAATGCTCGTGCTCTTTCTCAAAATCTATTACAAAGCCATTTAGAGACCAAATAAATGTCAGGTCTAATGTGGGATCATGAGATGCAATGCATTGCATGGTAGCATTCTCTCCAACGGTGACATCAACATTCAATGGAGCTAAAGTAATCCTTGTAGCTTCTGTGAAGTTAACAGCAAACATGGAAAATTCCAATAAATAAATGTTTATCCAAATGCAAAACCAGCTCCATAATTGTTTGATTATATATACAACTGCTCCCTCAAAGTCTACTTTACATGTTATTCATGCAGCACATTTCAAAGGACCAAACTAAACAGAACAAAGGAAACCTTTTACAACTGAAAAGCCTAACTTCTGTCCTTTGAAACTGTTTGTTTCAGTCTCTGAATCACGTTACAGAATATTTAAAGCCAGTTTTACTCACTGACTAAACCGCAGGTAGAAAGAAGACACACAATGAATCTTATGTGACTTGTGGGGCATTTCCTATTTTAATAATATTTCTTATGTTTTAAAACTTGTCTCTTTAATGAATGGAAAGTTCTACTCAGTCGTCAGCCTGAGTCAGATTTCTGTTGGAGTACTGCAGGGATTGAGATCTTAATTTATCTAATGAGAAACAATATAATGTGTATCTTCCAGCAACGTTATGTACTGATACAGAAACAAGGAAACAAAAAGGCAGAGATCTCATGATACTTGCTAGAGATTTTGGTGCATTCATCAATCTCATATGGAAAATAAACAACATTGTTCTGGAAAGGACTCACTGGATCAGTGAGACCTGTTGCTTTTCTTTCAATTCTTATCATGAAACAAAAAGCCACATAGCATCTTTCTTATGTCATGACATATATCTTTCCTGCTAGCGTGAGAGTGGGAATGGAGCACCAAAACCTGGAAGACAATAGCCATAAGAAAAAGAGCTATTCCTACTAGCTAAGACCTAGGTTTGAGCATGCCCCAAGGAGCACACTACACTTCATAATACACAGAATAGCAAAAAATCCTCAATAAACCCAATGTTACTTGTCAACCTGCCTTTGAGAGAAACCTTCCCTTACTCAAAGCCTGCTTAATGTGGAGGCTATGAGGATGGCACAACTACTGGCTTTTGCAGAATGGAGCATCTCATAGTGCATTGGAGCAACCTCTTAACATCTGGTCTTCAAAGCCTTAGCTACGGACACATACTTAGCATACGTGCCACATTCTAGTGCTGTGCCTGTATGTTCAGCATTTAGTTCTACCATCAGTGATGTTGTAAATATTTGCATAAAACATTCTACCAGTCCTGAGCAGTGAACAAACAGCGTGTGGGAAAAACCATCAGATTTGCAGTGCCTGTCAGCTTCAGATTTAGCTCTTAAAATTCCTGTAGCCATGCACAATGTCTGAGGAGTTTTATGGGCCACACAATTCCTGGGAATACCATCTACAAAGCATTATTTGTCAACTCTTATCATATCAACTGACCCCTCCTGCTTCTGCTGTGATGCAAGGGAGATGCCTTAGTCTTTTGGTTTGTCGTTTCAGATGAACTGGAGCATAATCCCCCAAAATTTAAAATTTTCTATATCTAAGTCTATAAAGTTTATCAACATATGGCTTGTATTTCACTGCATGAATTTAGTAAGCAAATGACTTTAGAAGGTATGATATAGTTATTAAGGGGCTGGATATTTATTTAGATAATCCTTCAAAATAATTAAATGCCTGAGGGCAATATTAAGATGTATAAAGCTGAAAAGGATGATAAAAAGTAATAGCAATTATTAATAAAAGCTGATTAAGCAAAACAAAAGTCTAACAATTTATTTGGTACAACAAATTTGGTATAAACCAACCAGAAAAAAGCTTTCATATATCCGATGATATAGATTAATTCTTACATTAGTACATCAATATTGTGGCATTGAGCTGTCACATGTAGCATGATTTGTGGAACAGACATTAAAAAATGCATTTGATAAATTATTTTCCTCCTATGACTGATGCCTAACAGACATAGCTATTCATGAATGCCATCTTTCCTGTCTGTATTCTACAGCTATTTATTTATATCAGATTTAAAATATACAATTAAGGATATCAGTACTCCATCAGTAAACACTAATACCCATAAAAGAAGAGAATTCAGTGCCCGTAAAAGATGGGAATTTAGTAGTGCAGTCATATGGTTGTGTGTCCCTATTGCACCAATTTAATGCATGTTCCTTTAACTGAAATGCTCTCCCAAACTTGCTTACTCCACCAAGAAAAACAGAAAAGAAAAATTAAGGAATGTTAGTAAGAGTGCCATTTCTGTCTGAGTCATAGCCCCAGAATCACACCTTAGCCTGAGTGCTAAGCTACCAATTTTAATGAATGCATTAAAATGTGTCAATTTCATGGATCAGATTTAATAATCTCTAATGGAAAAATCAACCTTGAAAATTGAGATACTGTCTCAGAATTAGTGCAAACATACTCTCTACTGAGCGATATGTTTTTAAAGCATCATTATTTAATGAACAACTATATTGAAATGATATAAAATGGTTTGCAAGTGCTGGAACAAAAATTAGTGATTCTACCCAAAACAAATTAATGCAATTTACAGATTTACCTGTCATTTCCAGAACACCAGTGCTATTAGCTTTTCCTCGGTTGTTTTCTGCAAAACAAGTGTAGCGACCTTCATCCAACTTTGTGATATTGATAATTTCCAGGCTCCCGTCATCCCAGATACGTATGCTATTGAAAGTATAAAAAAAAAATACATCCAGAGAAATTAGGTTTTATATCCAAAAGCAGTATTTTCAGTAAAATAGTAGCAAGTGAAAGAACAAACCACAGAAGTCTATTGGAAGCTCACATCTACATACTCCATTTATAAACACTTATAGAAAACATATTTTATTAGACTGTGGCATGATTAGATACCTCTGCTGGAGCCAGAAAATGTACTTTCATTTACCTGTAGTCATTCTAATAGTTTTCTTACAGTTTTGTGATACCATTCAATTCTGAAATGTGAACAGCACCAAACAGTTGGATACTCCTCCAGCTATTTGGATCCACATTGGCAGAAACATTCTGGCAGGCTGTTCTCCTGAAATTACACAGTCTCCTGCTCCTGAAGTCTGCAAATGTGAGAACTAGCCTACAGGACAAATAGAAATGTAAGGCAGCATTTTTAAGACTCACAGTGTCCCCTAACTGTCAATACTAACCGGCTCCCGTTTACAAGCAGTTCTGTTCCTTTGCTCCAGGAGAATTTTGGCTTAGGAGCAGCTTTGGGCTTGCATTCAATGATTACACGACCCCCTTTAGCTGCTAGGATTTTCTTCTTCATAGGGTTCAGCTCAAAAGTAGGAGGTGAAGCTGAAAGCAAAAATTAACAAAAGTACTGCTGTTAGTGATTTTTCTGCCAAATACAATATATTTGCAACATGAAGTAAATGACAAAACTATTGAATTGTATGCAAATGTCCATTATTCAGATCAGTAAGAAAAACAGTAATGATAAAAGATGTCCCGAGAAATAGATGCTGATCTAAAATAGGAAAAATCATTGTGTAGTTATATGCTGCATTACACTAGAGGTTTCTTTCTGTTGATTTCTGGACTTCCATCTAAGTTTAATCTAACAAGATCAAAGTCCACCAAAATTAATAGGAAGTTTCTCTTTTCAAATGCCTTTTGATCAGTCCTAATAAAATTTAGATTCTTGAAGACCAATTTCTGCATAAAGTGGCTCATTCAATCATATTTTCAAAGAATAGTTTGTTTTACTTTTCAGTGATTTTAACCCCCCTCTAGCAACACTAAGGCTGTACCCTTCCTTCTCTTTGTAGTTTTCTCTTTGACTGACTGGCCTTAGGTGCAGTCTCAGAATTACAAGAGTAATGAGATATGAGTATAACAACCACCAGTCTTACACACTGAGTTTAGATCTTTGCTTACTAATTTTCTCTTTACTTGTAATCAAATAAAAACCGAAATGCTTTAAATTATTTTGCATCTCATCGAATATACGCAGCTAAAAGAAACAGGGCTGTAAGTTCATTACAGCAGTATAGAGAAAAACCCTGATAAACATCCTGAAAAAAAAAAACCTCCACACCTTAAGAACACTGAATTTTGCAAATGAGCATCAAGTGCTCGTTTCTGGGTAATTAGGCTGGCAGTGAGTACCTAGTAATGGAAGAACAGCAATGGACAAAGTATTGTTGTGCAGTGGGTTGAGGAAGACAAGGATAGTTTAGTGCTTGGGACAGTCTGAAGGCAAGCATGAGATGGAAAGAACCCAGGGTAACTTCTGCAAGGGAATCTCATAGGAAAGCCATATCATACAGCCATTATGCCTGCTGTAATGACATCAGTAAAAATATCAGAAATTGTTCTAAGTCTGAGCACTCTCTGGACCTGAATGTCTAACTTTCAGAAGCATGCTCTTTAGGAAAACAACAGATTCATGACTACATCCAGCCATCAAATGGAACAGCCTTCTTGCACACAACCATTGCAGCTGGTCATAGCAGACTGCAGAAAGCAAAAGCAAAAAGGAGAGTGAAGAGAAAGAGCTTTAAAGGCTTGGTGACTGACAGCATGGTTTTAAAAAATCATGGTTTACCCACAGAGGAGAGAACATAGACAAGCAAAAAAGAAAATGCTCTTCAAGTTTTGCAAGCTTGAGAAGGTAGTCAGTAACCCTATGTGCTTCACGCAAGTTCTGTACTATCAGTTCCTCTGAGAGGTAATAGCAGAAATACTATAGCAAATATTTCCTGCAAATTGGAAACTTGATTCCTCAATTTGTTGTCAAAACCCAGCTAGAGAGCTCAAATAAACCCCCTAGACTGAGCAAGGCTTTTTAGCTTTATCCTCACAGGAATCTGTTACCAAACTATGCCTGCAAATATGACTGCTATCTTACTCAAACCTGAAATAGAAAATAGAGCAAGTAATCCTACTGACCCACAATCTTCAGTTCAGCATTTGCATAAATAATTCCATGTGAGTTTTCTGCTATACATTGGTACATGCCGGCATCGTCAAAGGTCAGACTTTGTATTCTTAGTTCACCTTTCCGGAACTAAAACACAGAATCAATAAAACAACAAGTTATTCATATAGATGATGTATGCTGATGAATTTATACCCATTCCACATATATTCTATTTTATTTTTTCAGGAATATCATTCAGAAAAGAGTTCCTCACATAACACTAAGACACCAGTGAGATTTTACCCCATGTTACATTTCAGTCTTTGTGATAATCTGTTCACCTTCTTGTTTTAAAGACAGACTCGGTGTTTATCAATATAGATGGAAAAGTCTTAGCTGAGTGGCACTTGACATACCTACTCTTCAGTCTCTTTTTACCCTACTAATGTAAACACTACTAATTCAGAAATAAGAAACAAGAAATGAGATTAATTTTATGCACATAAGCTTTGTTTTTCTACTCTCATGGTTCAGTACCTTCCTTTTACATCATTTTACAACAGCAAAAGGTCAAAGCAAGTCCCAGTGAGGTAGAAGTTTTTCAGACGATTCCTCTGAGAAGTAGCATAAATTATTTTCTATTACATTGTTTCCACATCAAAAGAAAATACAGTAAATCAAAATAAAGTACTTAATCCATTTCTAAATAATTGTGTATAAAAGTACACAAAGTGTGGTGGTACATTTTGTAAATTACAAATAGATGTCTATTTGCTTTTGAAAGATCATGTTAATTCTGTTTTCTTGTCAAAACCAAGCTGAAAAGCTTTAAACCTTTTATATGAGTAAATTGGAGTGCACGGAGCAGTGGAAGATTAAAAGAATACTATTTATCTGAAAAAGATTAAAGGAAACATATATCCTGCACTTTAATTTAAAAAATGTTTAAACCAGATTTTCTGAAAATTTTCAATTTTTGCTAATTGAAACACCTAATTAAAAATTATCTGATTTAGAAACAAGCTATATTTTCAAGGCAATTTAAATATTTTTGCTATTTTCCATTTGGAAATCATCTCATAATATTCACACACAGCATAATCTTCTGGTGTACTACTGCACAATTACACACCGCTTTCTGCAATCCAGCATGGAGATTTTGTCAGTGAAAGCCAAGTTGAGTGGGGACCATCAAACAATTCACTTGTTAAATTACTTGTTTGTAATAACTACTGAAGCTAGAAAGCAGCATTGTTTTTCCTGTTTTAAGCAATCTCCATATGGCAGATGGTGACAGCCCTATTCTCCCTCCAAGCTCCCACATTTTTCTTAAAATATAAAGCCAAAAAATTGCTGCCTCATTGTCTTTTTTTGCTTGCTCTACAAGATCAGTGTCATCACAGCTCAACAGATGCAGCGTTATATTGTGCCCGCTTCTATCCTCTTTGTTCTTTAATGGCACATCATATGATATATATTAAGCAATAGATATTACTTTGTTGAAATACCTGGACAGAAAATCTACTTTGGTTAAACAAAATATCCAATGTAATAAATTTAAACTATCAAATGGTACTCATTTAAACCTCCCATCACCTAAAATAATGTAATTTTGCAATAGTCTGTGGCTAGGAAAAATGTAAAAAAGCACATAATACAGGAACACTGGTAATTTAAGAATCACCCTTTCTTCTCTTGTCTCCACTGACTCCATTTTGTTTTACACTTTGAAAGACATGCTCATGTTTAATGTGGTAAAAAGGGTTATTTTTGGAGACAAGCTGATAGGCATTTTTTTTTTTTCCAGAGAGAAGAAAATAGCATTTAGATAAAGAGGACTAGAGAAAAAGGTATATCCACCTCCCAACATGTGGTCAAAAGTCAAATTCATAATTCAGACTGAATATTAAATAGCCTAAAGAAATGTTGAATTCTTCATATCCTCAGAAAGCTGAAGAGGAGACTGAGATGAAACTTTAAAAATTAGATTTTAATGCCTAATGCAAGTGGATCAGCAAATATTTGTACCATTATAATTAATTTTCTTTTAACCTTTTCTTTTAATAATGCATGCTTCAAAAAAATAATTTCCATCAGCTAATCAATCAATCCTGTATTATCTATCGCAATATACTTACCGCGACACCATTCTTCAACCACCTAATTGTTGGAATAGGCTTGCCTGTAGCTACACAAGGCCAGTAGAGGTCACTGCCTATGTCTTTCTCTGTATCATTGATATGTTCTACCCACTCAGGAGAAGCTGAAAGATATAAACCATGATGCTTGTAAAACATATTTCATTAACATTATGTTGTATTAATTCCATGTCTTTTTCACAGGTGCACAAATTTACATTACCATTTACACCGACCTGTAGATTATACAATGTGGAAATTACTCAGTATCACCATAAAAATGATAGTTAAATGACACAAAATTGTGCAAAACTATGTAAGTACTGAAAAGGTCTCCAAGAAAATATTTTTCTTGCTCCAGAGAAGCTAATTAGGAATTTAATATTGAAAATGCCCTAGCATTTTTGGTTTTGCTAAGCAAATGAACCTATTTAATAGCTTTACCTAATACAAGCAGTAACAACTTTCCCACACCAATTCTGAATTTATTCCAGTGAAGTTCAACCACTTAACTAAGGATCTTTATTCAGCAGATTTTCTGTACAGTCAATGAGAAGAGACATAAATCTCCTGAAGGCAATTCAGATGTTATGGATGACCTTTTCATGCCACTGTTATGTAGTACAAGCCTCAGTCAAGGAGTCAGGTTACTTGGGATGATTCCACTATTAGCAGGTAAGATGCAGTGTTTTGGCTCCCTAACTTAGCCAAATGCATGATGAGAACGGACAGAGGCTGGAGGAATAAATAGCTGAGTGCAACATTCCACTATGAGCAGGTAAGATGCAATGTTTTGGTTCCCTAACTTAGCCAAATGCATGATGAGAACGGACAGAGGCTGGAGGAATAAATAGTTGAGCGCAACTAGTAAGAGAGAGAGCTAAGACAGAGAAGACCAACAAAAGAGGAACAAGTGCAACAAACCTAATCCTCTCATTTTCTTCCTGGAAGTTCTTTCACTTCAAGTACTCTAACTTCATTTAATTTCCATTACTGGAGAAGAGAAGGCTGCGTGGAGACCTCAGAGCAGCCTTCCAATATCTGAGGGGAGGCTATAAGGATGCTGGGGAGGGACTCTTCATTAGGGACTGTAGTGAGAGGACAAGGAGTAGCGGGTTCAAACTGAAACAGGGGAAGTTTAGATTGGATATGAGGAAAAAATTCTTTACTGTGAGGGTGGTGAGGCACTGGGATGGGTTGCCCAGGGAAGTTGCGAATGCTCCATCCCTGGCAGTGTTCAAGGCTGGGTGGAACAGAGCCTTGGGTGGTATGGTTTAGTGGGAGGTGTCCCTGCCTGTGGCAGGAGGGTTGGAACTAGATGATCTTAAGGTCCTTTCCAACCCTAACTATTGTATGATTCTACTGTGTGATTACTATGTCAAGGTGTACACACAGCTATCATAACCAGACAAATTAAGTAGTTGTTCAATTAATACTCAAATGTTATGCCTGGCATTCAACACATGAGTTTGGATTTTGCTGTATTAGCTTGAACAGCAGTGTGTCAAGATGATGCTATGAGTCAGCCCTGACATCAAGTGTGGAAACAAAGGTATCTGCAACATAAGTGAAAGCAACATAGATTGTGAAGAATAAATTTGTTTCACTTACCTTGTACATAGACTCTTGCTTGATGTTTATCTTTTCCTTTATAGTTTTCAGCTTCACACTCATAAAGTCCTTCATCTTCATACTGAATATTAAAGATCTTAAGAACTGCACCAGACATGCTTATCTCAGCAGTGGCTGGCATCGGTTCAAGGTATTTACTCCATCTGAGTTCAGGAACCGGACTTGAAAAGGTACAGTAAAGTACAAATCAGCATGTTCAAGAACTGGCTGTTAAATTGCAGACTACAAAATAGCATCTGATGATGAAACATGTCTTTTCATTCCCTGAAACATGAAAGCAAATAGTGCTCTATAATAACTTTAAAATACACTTACTTCCCAAGAGCAAAACACTCCAGCGTCACGTTTTGCCCTAGGAGAGCATACGTGTCCTTGAACTTAACTTTGATATCAGCAGGATACACTTTAGCACCTAAGATGAAAAAAGAGATTTTCAGGAAAGGCACATCAGAAAAGAATACAGCTCAAGAAAAATGTCCATAAAATTCCAGACAAAATCATTTGCATAGAGTTTGACCGTTCATAAGGTCTGATTTAGCACTGAACTTTTAATAGTAATGCAGAATTGCTTTACTCAACAACTAGTTACCTGTCTCTAGATGGTAATGCCAAATATTTTTTACAGCACAATGCTTTAACATTTACTTGCATTTGAAGTGTGATGATGTACTGTGCATGTAGGTAGACAAAAGCCTAAATCTCTCTTTTCCACAGATTCTTTTATGGAATGAAATATTCTGAATTATTATGAATTTAATATTATTATCTTTGTAAGGGTAGGAAGGGATTAGAGCCAGCAAATCCGTATCTTAATGAGGGCACAGGGATGCAAATGTAATCAAATCTACCTACTGATGATCCCTGTAGGACTCCTCTTGCAGTTTTAGATGAAGATCTCAGTATGAGTATTGGCCACGGAAAATTTGGACAAAGATCACTGATTTGTAATTATTCAAATTCAATTACAGTTCTTCACTGGAATATGGGAAGTTCAACAGATAAAAAGGTCACTGAAATCTTAATGAGTAGCTTGCAAGATTCTAGTGACTGACAGCCTGAAGTGGCAAAAGGGACCCTGGTTACCATTTGGAAAATAAGCAGTTTTCATGAAGAAATGCAGACAATTATCTAATAACACAAAGCCACACAGATGTCTTAGGGGATTGGCCATGAGACACAAAGCTCTTAGGCCATCCTCGGATAGGAGATTTCAGCAGGGGAAAAGGATTTTCCATTTTCATGGGGGACTTACTGGGAAAAAAATAATTCCTGAAGCTGTTCATTAATTTTTACATGAAGTTTCTGCTTCACAGTAATATCACCTAGAACAAGTGACAAGGTCAGAAAAAATATTAAAGGTTTTGGGATGAGTACAGGCGCTTATCACACAAAAGAGATGGGGACTCTGGGGATGAGAACTCTGCTTTTGATAGCATGAAAGGAAATTTTTAAATGAATTCAGAGATATTTCCTTCACAGAGATTCCACTATGGATGGGAATGTTTTTAACCTCTGTACCCAGAAAACTAAATAACATTGTGCAGTAGCCATTTTAACTTGCCACACACTTCTCCTCACAGAGCTGAAAGTACTTATGAATGAACAAAATTAACCACAAACATTTTGAACACTTTTTGCAATAAATACTTACGATCAGACTGGGGGATAAGTGGAATAAATTTGCTGAATACACTCTTTGTTATTGATGGGCTGGACACAAAACATGAATAATTGCCCTTATCTGATGCTTCTACATTTGCAATGTACAGATTGCCGTTCGTCTGTGACACAAATCGTCGTTTGTCCAAAGCAATGAATACTGGGAATTCGTTTAGAAGCCATCGATAACTGAGGTCATCTGAAGGAAAATATTTTCTAGTCAACATTAAAAATCAATACTATCAACTACTTAACCCATGGAATCCTGTCTGGACATAAATTACTTCACTCTGATGTCTATCTGGTAGATCTTTCCTTTGGGAGAGGCAGCTATGTGGAAGAGAATATAATATACATGTCTCGGTAGCCAGCTAATACCTGTCTACACTGAACACAGGAGTACTGCCATGAGTGCAGATTACTGAGCACCCAGTTACAGTGTGTGAAGCTCTCCTTGGGCACAGCCTTCCCATAGGAGCTGGAGTGGAGTGGGAGGAGATGGGTAGCTGGGTCTTTACCTCACACAACTGAGAAGCTGGGAAGCCTTCACCAGCCTTGCAATTTAGACAAAATCTTAGAAAATTTTAACTAGCAATGTATCTCAGTTCTTTAATTCCTTGCAATACTTAGACACAGAGTATGAAAACCAAAACATTATCCTATTTTTCAAGATAAAATTGATGCGAACACCTGAAATCAGCCGTCTGAATGGAACTGCAGATACTTGAGTTTATGGGCATAATTCCTGCAGAACCGTGCAATAGCTAATGATGAGAAAAAGGCACTTCCAGAGCATAAATAATCTCATCTGGTGCCTACTGCTGTTCAATGACTTTAACAAGAGCCCATGATAGTTTCTGTTGAGGTAATTTCACTACGTGGAATGAAACTGGGCCTTGCTAAAGGCCAGCAAAAGCCTGGGATGACAGAGTGATACAGTGACATGTACTCAGGTCTTCTGAATGGTAGAACAAGTCTCCCCTCCATTATCGATATTAGTCTGAGTAATTTAGGTATTAAACCTATTTGCAAACTGAATAATATTCTTTACACATAGTCAACTATAGGCATATATACTAAATGGAAACCTAACCTAAATGGTGATTCTCAAGTTGCATGAAAGTTACTGCTTAAGTAAAATTAAAAGAAACTTTTAAAAATATTGATTTTTTTTTTCCACTCTTAAGCAGTTGAAAATGAAGCACTTTATGTTGAATTACCTGGGTAGTGGTAAGGAGGCTCACAAAGAAGCACTGCTCCAACACCTTCTCGCACTTTAACCTCATAGCGCTCCTCAGGTGGAAAGGGATCCAGATCTAGTTTAAAAAGAATAGGGGAGGAAAACTGGGGGCTTTAATACAAGAATTTTTCTTTATTATTATTATTTTCAGCCCTGTAGACATTAACACAGAAACACAACAATATATGGTAGATAGATATCTGTGGACCTGTAATACTAGTTTTGCTCATTTTAACTTCGTCATTATGAAGTGCAATGAATTTTTTACAGTATTTTAGTCATCATAATCATAAATGCCAAAAAAACACCCTTGTGCAGATTGTATCCTTAAGAGTAGCAAGGTGAGCTACATTTGAAGAGGGAATCCCAAAAGAAAGGAAAAGAATTTTAGGTTATTTTTCAATTTGTTTCTCAAAAAGTGCAAGTTTAATCCCTTAATGTAACTTAAAGTGGCTTCTCTAAAATGACTTGGCTGCCCTCCCTGATAACCCCAGCAGCCAAGGACTGCTAAGCAGCTAGCCCAGACACACCTTTTGTGCCGCAAGTTTGAAACAGAAGTGACTCAGATCCCAGGATAAACCTTAGTCAACCCTCTTTAAACCAAGTTCCATGCAGTAAGATAGAAACTGGGCAAAATTATAAAGAAACAAGTCCTTCATGGAGCTACACATCATCCCACAGACCGTGGGAGAATGGTAATGGCATTTGCAGTGATAAGACAACAGTTGCAATGGGGTCAATAATGGCACTTTGCTGCTTCTTTTCACTCATTTTATGCATCCAATCTGCAATGAAACTATCTGCATCATGAGGCAGGGAGGCTTCTCTTGTGAAGCTTCTTCATGCCACCAAGTGCAGCAAGGTTGTAGAGATCACAACTAGAGTCCTGCTCTAAATGTTACTGTGGTGCAAACAATGTATGCGTGACAGCCACATGCACAGCCTCTGAAGGCAATATTGTACCAGAGAAATCATCTAAGCTAACTTCATTCAGATTACTTCAGCTTTCTTCAATGGTAGGCAGCTATCCAGCCCTGTAAAATTGCCAGTGCTGGCTTGGAAATCTAACTAAAACTTAAGTCTAAGAGCAGCCAGCCAGAAACAATAAAGAAAAAATCAGGACAGCACTGCATGCTAGAAGATACTAAGAAGGAAACAGACTATTCCCTACTGTAAAATGCAATGCATAGTTAGATGGATCCAGTAGACACTTGCCATTACCTAAAAATAATTAATTCCTTAACTGCAAAACAGCTGCTACATTTACAAAACATGGTACAGGTGAAGGATTCCTCCAAAGCCAACCACAGCTGTCAGACCTGAATGACTACGAGAATAAAATGTCATTAAGTTTTGATGAATGTATGAAAAGAACTCCAGGAGAGTTATGTTCAGGGAAAGTCACCTCTTCCAGCTTCTGAAATACTAATGGCTATTCTGCTCAGACCAGTAGATAACAGAGATCTTTCCAGTGACTGACAGGATCCTGACTGGAAAACAGACCAGTAGATAACAGAGATCTTTCCAGTGACTGACAGGATCCTGACTGGATCAATGCCTAAATGGCAGGCACTGTAATGATCAATTCTACGGACCTCTTTAAGGATTTCTGATTATTATTTTATTTATTTTTACCTTGAGCCTTAGTTCAATGAATGTATTCAGCTCTCCACAGCTAGCTCCCAATTAATTTGGAATATTAATCTTTGATAACAAAGAAACTAAGTTTACCATATGGGTTCAGTAAGAATTAGCTGTTTGACCAGACACGATTTGCACTTGAAGGCAAGGAAGCTCTTCACACAGATTGGAATACCTCTATTCATATCCTATCTCCAGTAGTTTGAGAACATTCCTGTTCCATTTGCCAGCACAGACCTTACTACACAACTACTTTGTATCTTCAAAATACTGTCTGATCTCTTCCTAAAACATCGATTTTCCTGTTTCAGATCTTCTGATCATCATATATACTTGTCACAGTTATTCAGTTTTGCTTTCTTTGTGTCATGGTTTAAGCTCAGTCAGCCACGCAGCCTCTCTCTCACTCCCCGCCTTTCTTCCCCCCAGCTCCCAGAGGGATGGGGAGGAGAACTGAAAGAATATAACTCCCACGGGTTGAGATAAGAACAGTCCAGTAACTAAGGTATAACACAAACCACTGCTGCTACCAC
>JAOEHY010020301.1:0-13049 GCA_025447955.1 Psilopsiagon aurifrons
CGGGGGAGCGGGGGGCAGCGGAGGAAGGTCGGTGTGAAGCCCGCAGGCGGCGGCCGCTGAGCCCCGGTGCCGTGCCGTGCCGTGCCGGCGGAGGGGCCGCCATGGGGAACCAGCTGGCGGGCATCGCCCCCTCGCAGATCCTCTCGGTGGACAGCTACTTCTCGGACATCCACGACTTCGAGTACGACAAGAGCCTGGGGAGCACCCGCTTCTTCAAGGTCGCCCGAGCCAAGCACCGGGAGGGGCTGGTGGTCGTGAAGGTGTTTGCCATTCAGGACCCGACCTTACCCCTGACAAGCTACAAGCAGGAGCTGGAGGAGCTGAAGATAAGGCTGCACTCGGCACAGAACTGCCTTCCCTTCCAGAAGGCCACCCTGTCCGAAAAGGCTGCGATGCTCTTTAGGCAGTATGTGCGGGACAACCTTTATGATCGAATTAGTACTAGGCCGTTCCTGAACAACATCGAGAAAAGGTGGATTGCTTTCCAGATCCTTACTGCTGTGGACCAAGCGCACAAATCTGGAGTCCGCCACGGGGACATTAAAACAGAGAACATAATGGTAACCAGCTGGAACTGGGTTCTTCTGACTGATTTTGCCAGTTTCAAACCAACTTATCTCCCTGAGGACAATCCTGCCGACTTCAATTATTTCTTTGACACATCGCGGAGGAGAACGTGTTACATCGCTCCCGAGCGCTTCGTCGATGGCAGTATGTTTGCCACAGAGCTGGAAAACATGCGGGACCCTTCAACTCCTTTGGTGGACTTAGCAAATAGCAATCAGCGAACAAGAGGGGAGTTAAAACGTGCGATGGATATCTTCTCTGCAGGTACTTGGAGCCATCAGGAGAGACCAGTCTGGTGTTTGTGAGTGTGTCAGGGTGCAGACCCAACCCCAAACCCTCATTCACAAAGTACACAATAGAGTAAGCTCCGTAACTTAAGTGCATCACCATGTTATCTAAGGGAAACTGCTCTGTTATGGTCCAGCTCTGCCCTGGGAAGGAGATGGTTCTGCAAGGCACAGACCATCACCACCCTGTGGCTGAGGTTACAGGGATGCATAGCGTATGCCTCATGGGACCCAGGAGGAGGTTAGTCAGTGGTTCACCCAAGGTCTAGCTGCCTGGAGACTGAGCCAGCTTTCAGTTTGGCAGTATTGGCTTTAGAAGGCCCTTCTCATTTCATTTCCCCCCCCAGGCAGGAGGCTGGATAACTAACTAAGCTTCTTGGCATACTCTGGCTCACAAATACTTGCTACAGTCAGACTGTGGGGGTCTGCCTTGAGTCTTGGGCTTGTCTTGAGCAGTTAGAAAGCCGTAAGTTTGGTTGGGGTTTTTTGTTTGTTTGTGTTTTGTTTGGTTTTTCTGAAAGCAATTGAAAATCTGAATTTAAAGGTAATGGTTACTTCATTTTGCAAGCTGCTCTTATGGCCAAGCTTCCAGGGCACTCCACTGATAAAGCAAGATGGTGACTGTTGGGAGCAAACTGCAGGATGGGACCACTGAAGAGAACATGTGTCATGTACATGATGGGGGGGGCTGTGTTTGGAAGTCATGTTGTTTCTCACTGGGCTTACAAGCTTGTGTGAGTGAATATGTGCTGTCTCAGCATCACTGTGGAAGTAGGGGTTGTTTCTTTACCTTCTGTAAAAGGCCAGTTTAGTTTTGACCTACTGCCTGGTCTGTGCTGAATTACTGGTGCTCTTCTGCCACCTGACAGTGATGTAGGTTCCTTTTCTGGTGGTGTGTTTTCCAGCTGGCAGGTGCTTGAAGGCGCTGCCCCGTGTTTCCTAATTGCAAACTCCTCTGCTGTTGGCGTGTTTGAAATGAAATACTTTGGAGATGTTTCAGGGATCAAGCCTAATAAACAGTTTGTAGAGCTTGAGATGTTACCTCCTTTCTGCAATTTGGCATCTCATTTGCCTTATTTCAAGCTAAGAGTCACGTAGCGTTTATTCTTAGCTGCACATGGAAAGCAAAACTAAAGCGTTTATAATCCTCTGACATCTTTGACTTTTGGGGTTTTGTTTTGTTCCTCAGGCTGTGTAATAGCAGAACTCTTCACAGAAGGGGTACCCTTGTTTGATCTATCTCAGCTTTTGGCTTACAGAAATGGCCTCTTTTCCCCTGATCAAGTCCTAAACAAGATTGAAGACCGCAGTATCAAAGAACTGGTAAGGATGGACTACAGCTTTAGAATTATTTCTGTGGTCTGTTTGTAGCTTTTCTACCTGCTCTGGTGACAAACTGCTTATTGCTTGGGTTTGGGGGGTGGTTTTTGTGTATTACAAATGTTTAAGCCTTTAAATCTTTTCTCTCCCACTCCCTCTTACTCCTGCCTTTCTCAAGGTCACTCAGATGGTCCATCGAGAGCCAGATAAACGTTTAGCAGCTGAAGATTATTTGAAACAGCAACGTAACAATGCATTTCCTGAAATATTTTACACTTTCCTTCAGCCTTACATGGCCCAGTTTGCCAAGGAAACGTTTGTATCAGCAGATGAGCGTATATTGGTCATACGTAAAGATCTGGACAACATCGTTCACAATCTCTGTGGGCATGATCGCACAGAGAAAGCCGAGGGAGAGACAAAAGAGAATGGGCTGGTTATTCTAGTGTCTGTGATAACCTCCTGTTTACAGACTCTCAAATACTGTGACTCAAAACTGGCTGCTTTGGAACTGATTCTTCATTTAGCGCCAAGGTTAAGCGTAGAGATTCTTCTGGATCGTATTACTCCTTATCTGTTACATTTCAGCAACGACTCTGTGCCCAGGGTGAGGGCAGAATCCGTGAGGACACTAACTAAAGTTCTTGCTCTTGTCAAAGAGGTGCCACGCAATGACATTAACATTTACCCAGAATACATTCTGCCGGGTATTGCACACTTGGCCCAGGATGAAGCCACCATTGTCAGACTTGCGTATGCTGGTAAGAGGAAATCCAGTCAAAACTCTGAATCGTGAGCTTTTCTGTATGTCATTAACTGTTTTCTCCTCTGCTTAAAGTCATCACATAGTTTGCTGGTTTTGGTTCAGTAAATCTTCCCCAGAAGCCTCAGTAATGACTGCAGGTGAAGACACCTGTACTCACTTAAGGTTGGTGGCAGCATCTAAATAGTTAATGAGTTGAACGCTTAACAGGTGACTTTCCACTGTGGATGTGTACCCAGACTCAATAATTGCATTTTAAATAGTTGACAAAATGTGTTTGTTCTCTGCTAGATGAGTAAATGTTTTTGTTGTGGGTTGGTTTTTTTAATTAACACTCAGTCTTCACTCTAGTTTTGCACATAAAAACAACTTGCAGAATGCATACATGTGCTTTGGGCTAAGGCCTGGATACAGCACACAGTAGATCTGCCTACAGGTAAAGGGTGAGAATTTAGGGAAGCAGCCCTGGTTTTATTCCCTCTATAAGCAAGAGCATAATGAAATCTTTGTGGGCTAATTGCGTGAACAGGGCTTTCTGAGCTTGCCCACCCTTTGCTGCTTGTATTAGTTAATTTCAGCTGACATTTCATTAGCTCACACTGTTTGCTTAGAGTGGCCTGATTGAACTGAATACATGTGAAATTGATTTAAATCATCTCTGTGTTGCTGTGCTTCAGAGTTATTTTCCCATAACAAGAAATTTTGGTATTCAGGGGCTGAAATTCCAGTATCTGCTATGTAATAGACTGGCTTATGCTATAGCAGATGTTTTCTGCATACATTACTCGGATATGAGTTATGCCTGGTTTAAAAAGAAGCTTTACAGTTATGCCCATATTTGTTATTTATCATGTACCTCTATTTGCCACGACTAGCATATTTTTAAGTGTGTTGCTTCGTTGTTGAGGTTTTTTGTTTTGCTTTGATTTGTTTTTTTTTTTCCCCAAAAAAAACATAAATGCAGAATCCATTTGAAAATGTCTCAGGTGATTTTTTTCTTTTGCTGATAAAACTAATACTGATAAAGCTGATAAAACTAATTATTGAAGACAGTGTATGGTTAATGAATAGAACTGATTGCTTCTGATCGCCTCGATCTTCCAACATTTAGTTCTTTGTGAAAGAACCGTATTTTCATGTCTCACTTTTATTTGTAGATTTTAAAAACGAAACTTCTAAAATTACAGTATATTCATAATGATTTTTTCAATGAAGTAATATCAAGCTGAAGTTGCTGAATAAGCTGAAATGGAAGAAACAAAATACAGTCTTCTAGGCAAGTGAAGAAATGCTACAGGTCTCAGTACCCATAGACTCCAGTTGTGTCTGCTTACACAGAGAGACTCTCTCTGTGTTCAGTGCTTTGACTTTATTTTCAAACCAAGAGCAGCTACAGTATTATCTGAACTTTGAAAAGGCTTTTTGAACTGTAGATGATCAGGTCTGATTAAGCTGCCCTAATTTCAAATAGCTTTTCTTTTAAGAATGCAATTTAGATTTCAAATAAATATGTATCTGTTTGAAGGTAGCCTAATACTTGAGTTAACTTATGTTCCTATAGGGCACTTTTTGAAAGTGCTCAGACTGGTGACTTGCAGCATTTGATCTCAGCTGTGGTAATGCTGCTGTTGTCTTGGCCAACACTCGGAGTGGCTGGTTAAGTGGGACTTGTATCTCAATGAGATTATTCCTGTGCCAGCACTGGCCTGACCCATAGAATATAACCTGAGTTGCTTCAGCAGATTCCAGACAGTGCAGAATGGTGCCAAATCACATGAAGAGGTATAGGGACACATGTTTTAAAACCAGAATCCAGCCCTCAAGGGTAACCCTGTTGTTATTCCTTAGGATATGTATCCTGACATGGTGGTTTGTTGTTGCTCTTTTGTTGCAGTCTACCACATGGGCATGTTAATTGAGTTAATTGTCTTTAAATTCTATCAAGTTATTTTGTCCTTAGCCTGAGATTAGGTGGCATTTAGGGCTGGTTCTGGAAGACTGAAGCTAGTCCTTGTTATACTTATTAACATGACAAAAGTACTGTGTAATTTGAAGTACTTGTCAGGGTCAACAGAAGTGCTTTGACCAAAGCATGTTGTGTGATTTCAATCCCATTTGCCCATTATGACCAATGTTGTCAGTGGTTATGATCTCACATGAGAAGGATCATCAGACTTGGTGTAAATTGGCAAAGTAGACCACTTCTTAACCAAAATGTTTTCCTTTGCAGAGAACATAGCGTTGTTGGCGGAAACGGCTCTGAGATTTCTGGAGTTAGTACAGCTGAAAAATCTAAATATGGAAAATGAACCAAACGGTGAAGAGATGGATGAAACATCTCACCCTAGTGATAACTATGACACAGGTAATGTCACTTCTATTTCTACCTACTTATAATAGCAAATCATGGGCTAAAGCTCCTAGTTAGCACTGACACTCTTCACATCTTAAAGTTTAGCCTTCCTATTAAAAGGGGAGAATGCTTTGTCTTGACCAGTGTGAAAGCATGTGTGTTACAGTTTCATGCAGAAAAAAGACACCTCTGTTCTGAACATTGTGCAAGACAAAAAACTGTACAAATGAGCACATTTTTCCCCTCCAAAAGTTCTCAAGGTATTTGTGATGCTGGCTGCCTGGTTGCACGTCCAGCTTGCTCATTTGCTCCCGTAAACAAGTCAGCTGCAAAAACATGGCTGTATTCCAAATACTGCTTCCGTTGAGATGGCAAGGAGTGTTAGCTTTGAAAACCTGTCAGATTCTGGCACAGTCATAGTACTGTATTTTGCAGTCATTCTTCCCTTTCTGTTCTTACGCCTGGCAATTCCTATCGCTCTTTTTGCATGAAGGTGTTGAATGTATGGATGCCATTGGGCAGTATCACTGCTATCTGTGCTACTCCAACTGTGTCCCAGAGAACGAGTTAAAATCCTAAGGATGGCTTTTCTTCTTCTTTCCCTTGGGAAGGAGAGATGTTCGTAAGTGACCTGGGTGTCAGTGCCATTTAGTGGTCCATGGCTTTCCAGAACAATACTGGGTCAGTCTTCTAAGCTGGGAAGAATTTGTGGTTTAAGAATTGTCGTTTATCTTTTGGGTTAAGTGGATCAATCTGTGACTATTTCTAATTGGTAAACATGCCACACATGTTCCATTTGGTAGAGCAAAAAGCATGTTTCCATTATTTCTTAACTAGTTGCAAGATGATAATTTATAAAAATACCGACCCCAAACCACACAAATCCTACCAAAACCAAACATAAAAGAATCCCCTTTAAGTTCCTCATATAAGGCAGGGGATGCTCAGAATTGCTGAGGAGTTAGAGAGGAAGACCCATCATACAGGCTGTTTTAAAGTTCTGTCCCTCGTCCCTCAAAATATCCCAGTCATGAAAGAAGTAACACAAGGAAGAAAGAAGTTTGGATACTTCTATTTGCTTTACCGTTTTGGAAACCAAGCATGAGAAATTCGAACCCAGAAGGCAACTTTTACATCAGGACAGAGAGAGTCCTGGTAAAAAGCCAACTAGCTGATCATCTGACTGCAGGCAACTGGTAATCACCCCTGCAAAGCTGGGCCAACTGTGTTTGAGAGCCTCCTTGCACAGCTGTCAGTAATAGCCAGTGCATTAACAGTAACAGTTCTGGATTTTCCATGTAGTAGAAATGTTTTCTTAGTTGCATGGTGGAGTAGAAGCTATGGGCAAGGTCATCTTCAAGTTTTTCATTGGTATTGTTAGGGTGGCTGCTGATGTTTAATGAAATTGGAAGTTTGCGCTTTTTCAAGTGTTGTTTATTCCTCTCTGTATCCTTAATGAAGCCAATCTATCTGCCTAACTCGAAATGTACTCTTGATCTGTTATCAGTTCACAAATTTTGACACTGATAATCAGATAACCATAGCGCACCCGAATTGCCTTGAAGTATGTTGTTGACTGTTGTAGCAGTATCACTGACTCCTTCTGATGCTCTTTCACATCTTCATTTCACCTCTGTGTATAAAACGAGCTGGATCATCTTAGTTGAAGTTGCAGCGATATTAGAATATATGGGTCTGATAAGAATGTCTTACATTTCTGTCCTTTCTTGCTTTGCCACCACCTCATGCGTAGTCTGAGGTCTGTGGGAACCAGTTGTTGAAATTGGTGAGGTTCTCTGCTGTTGTCCATCTCGCTGAGTTGGTTTTCAGTGTAATTCCTTTAGCAGCAGGTAGTGCACATGCACTTATTGTTTCTCTCCAACCCAAATGTTCACCCTGTTGTCTCATGCAGAGTTGCAAGCCTTGCATGAAATGGTCCAGCAGAAAGTTGTGACGTTGCTAAGTGACCCGGAGAACATAGTGAAACAAACACTGATGGAAAATGGAATAACACGTCTCTGTGTCTTTTTTGGGCGTCAGAAAGCCAATGACGTTCTTCTCTCTCATATGATCACTTTCTTAAACGATAAGAATGACTGGCATCTTCGAGGAGCTTTCTTTGACAGTATTGTTGGTAAGTGTTTGGTGTCAGCCACACAAAGCAGACAGATAATAATGTCAATTTTTGCATATGCTGAAAGCTGTTACAGTCATACAAAAGTCCTCTCTTATGAAGATTACTACAATTTATAGGAAGATACTTTGCTGAGTTATTGGGTGTAAATGTTTCTTTAGTGAGCAAAGATAAATACCTGAACTAAAAGAAAAACGTATTTGTATTTATATTATTTTAATACAAGTGAGACTGAGGCATTTAAGTCTGGGTAGGATTAACGTAAAATAAACTTTAAATGCTGAGGGGTGTTTTGGCTTTTTTTTTTGTTGACTTTGCTATATTTTTTTGAGTCTTTGCTAAAGCCACTAACTCAAAAAGGTGAATTATGACAAGTAAATACAAAGACTCCTGCAAGCTCTCTTGTAGATGCATCGCTTCTCATGTGCATGGTCCCAGTAACTTCACTTGACCTGTTCACATGTTGAAGACTGTGTTGTTACGGGTTTAAATTATAATTGGATTTTTCTTCTGTGCCTTAAAACCTCATTAAAGAGTCCTGTGAGCTCAGAAAACTTACCAATTCTAAAATCTTACCAGTGAGGACGTCAGATGTTAAGTATATGTAATGTTCTGTGCGTGTTGGAAACTATTCCATCTGACTGATGCTGAGAGTCAGTCCTCAGGATCTGTGGGTCAAGAAAAGTTTCCCATTGCAGCACCTGGGAGGAAAAGTGGTATGTCAGGTGTACGGCAAGAAAAATGAGCATGTTCAGACTTCAGGAAGGGCTGCTATGGTTGGCATACGGAAGAAGCCGCAAAATGCTGCGCTGGCAAACCCTGCCAAGATGTGATGCTAGTAACTTGTCAGAATTTGTTTAGAAGGAGCAGTGGGGTTGCCAAAGCGGTCAGTGTACTGACCTGCAAAAGACATGTAGAGAGATGTGAGACAATTAAATGTAAGCACCAAAACATGTAACCTGTATTTTTAACTCCTCCTCTCTCAGTATCTATTCAAAACCTCCACAAAAGAATTCAGGTAAAGTTCAAAAGTTGTATTTTTGTTTTGCACTGCTTTACTTAAAGCTTTTGCACATCTTTAAAACTGAGCCCTAATGTGTTTTAAGTATGTGCAGGCACTGCTGCCTGTGGCTGCGGGCAGATGCCCTTCTGAAGGAAGTGCCACCAAGGGGATTTCGTACTTGTGCTATTTCTCCCTTCTTCCTCTCTTCCTCTTAGCAACTGGTTGCAAAGCCCAGAATTAATACATGAGCGAGCATATGGATTATTACCTTATTAGAGTAGAAGTGATAAAGTTATTTTATGTTTAGTCTTGATTCTGATGGGAAGATGTAGAGTTTTCTGGTAATTATCAATCCCAAGTGACTGGACTAGAAGCAGAGGCAGTTACGTTCTGTGCTGGGTACCACATATAACAACAGCATCAATAAGCTC
This sequence comes from Psilopsiagon aurifrons, assembly GCA_025447955.1. Classification (NCBI taxonomy): domain Eukaryota; kingdom Metazoa; phylum Chordata; class Aves; order Psittaciformes; family Psittacidae; genus Psilopsiagon; species Psilopsiagon aurifrons. The sequence continues at coordinate 8,859 of JAOEHY010020301.1, forward strand.
AAGCTGTCCATGGAAAACTTTTTCTTTACTCTTGAGAGCAATCAGAGGGCTTGCCCAGTTGTTTGTGGTAAGAGATGTTAGCTTGGTGGATATCCAGTAAGGACCATCTTCCTGACTGTTGCCAGAGATGAGTTATTATAGATGGATTATCTAATCCAAACAAGCAGTTCCAGATGGCAGTTTCATGTGGCCAATGGCTGGTTTTCACGTGGGAAAGGAAGAATAGGAAAGCAGTTTATTTTACTGTGGTGCAGTTGGTATGTTTTTGTCCAGCAGCTTTGAAGGAATGACTTTCGTTTTGTTTTTGATCTTGGCTTCTTTCTAAGATTTTGAATTAAGTGGATTTATTTTTGAAAGTAGGGCCAAGGTGGCTTCCTATTGGCAAATGATTTGAGAGTATTTAACTAAATGGCAAATCCGCTTCAGGCTGGAAGATTTTTAGAAGGTTGTTCAAAATTTTCCTTTTTGCCTATTAGTGATTCTTTCTTTTGTGGCTTAAATGAATGTCTGTGCTTATAGACTTCCCTGGCTGATAATCAGCCCAGTATCCAGTTCAGGCTTTCCAAGAATCTGAATGATACAACCACTGCTAAGTTAAAAGACAAAATCCTGCTAACAGAACTGTTTTAGTGGGAGGTGTCCCTGCCCATGGCAGGGGGGTTGGAACTGGATGATCTTAAGGTTCTTTCCAACCCAAACTATTCTATGATTCTATGATTGTTGCTTACTTGTCATTTCCATGTACAAATGCAGGCACTGGCGCCCCTTAGGAGCGCTGCTGGTTTTGCCTTTCTGTTGCAGACTTCTGTGGCCAGCTGTGTGCTGACCTCTGTGACTGGCATCTGGAAGGACCTCTGCAGGCACAGGGATCTGCTTTTATCAAGCAGTTTCCAGATGCTTATCTGACTTTGAATGGAAAGAAGCTTCTTCTTTTTTCCCTAATGACTAACAATCTATTTTGAGATGTCTGTATGGGATAGCTATTTTAAACTCTGGTGAGGAATGGCAAGGGAGTGCTACTTTGGATATTTATGTTTTCGTTTTATGTTTCAGGCGTTGCTGCTTATGTTGGCTGGCAAAGCTCATCAATACTGAAACCTCTGCTTCAACAAGGTCTCAGTGATGCTGAAGAATTTGTCATTTATAAAGCCCTCAATGCTCTCACTTGTATGTGCCAGTTGGGGCTCTTGCAGAAACCCCATATTTATGAGTTTGCTTGTGATATCGGTGAGTTGGCGCACTGGAGAATACATTGGTTTTCCTAGGTAGGAGGAGAAATCTTTGTGTTACCAGAGTATTAGAAATCTTAATCTTACATAAGGCTTCACTGTCAGCTTAGCTGTCCCATATACATACCTATAGTACTGTTTTAGCATCTACACAGAGCTGTGTGAATGAACTATTGCTAGTCAGAGCATGTGGATGCTCAGAACTCTTTAAATGCTAATTTCAGTGAAGAAAGTAGAAGCAGCTTCTCTGGTTTTATATAGGACAGCCACAAACAACATTTAGTCCAAAAGCTTTCTGCTTTAAGATCTTCCCTGCTTTTCATTACAACCTTCTATAAAGAAAAACTCCTGGTTACTTCTGGAAGTTGCTCAGGCACATAACTGGCAAGCTCTTAGCCATCAGCCTTTGGGGAAGGGGGGAATTCAGTCCTTCAGACAATAAATGGTCCTTTCTCATCCTATTTCTAACACCATAAAAACTCATTTAACTCAATAGAATCTTGAATAGAGTTGGTCTCCTTCCTCATCAGACTTACAAGTTTAATTTAGATGTGCCCAAGATTTAACAGACATTTATGGAAAAGAAAATACCAACTGATCTTTTGAGATATGGTCTGCTTCTTCCTAATGGTGCAGCTTTTCAAATGCCATAACATTATGGGGCAGATAATCTGTGACTATCTTGTGACTAGGTACAGTCCTTTGATTACAACTTCTTAGTACCTACATAGAGATACATGAGATGGATTTTTGAGTCTGATAATCTTACAGTATAATTAGTGACTATTCAAGGCAGAGAGAGGAAGAAGGAAAGAATGAAGTTATACTTAAAAAATGCAAAAGAATAAAAAATAATCACTGGTATTGGGATTGTCCATAGTAGGCCGGAATGAGGTTGAGACCTGGTTTTGGGTTAGTCTCCTTCGCAAATCTGGAGTTGACAATGGGGGATTGAAATGAATAAATAGGAAAAATATGCTTTTGGGGAACAGCAAGGAAGCTGAGCAGCGTGGACACAGTGAAGCCCATGAAATAGTTTTCCCAGTAGGAGTGGTTTAATCTTGGTGCTCTGAAGGAAGGTTCAGTTTCGGGATAATTCTAAGGGAAGGAAATGACATTGCAGGCTGCCGTATTCAAGATGATTCCCTCTTTTTAATACGAGTGATGTATTTTAACAGCCTATTTTTATTTTTTTTCAGCACCTTTCCTGTGTCATCCTAACCTTTGGATATGTTATGGTGCAGTTGGATTTATCACTGTGGTAGCACAGTATTTGAATATTGCTGATGTCTACTGCAAGCTAATGCCATACCTCCATCCCTTTATCACACAACCAATAATACAGGTAATAATTCAAATACTGTTAAAGTGAATATATCTTGGCTAGTCCTAACTCCTAAGTCTGTATTGGGGATAGTCCTGGCCAAGATTAGTCCAAAATTAGGGTTTTTTTCAAGTAAGGTTAGAGGTAGTATTTTTGGAGCTCACCTGGCAGACATTGATGGAATGGCCATGGCCTTTCATATTTGAAAGGCCATTGCCTCAGATTTCTTGCAAGTTGCAGAATGTTTTACAAAGCTTAAAGTTAACAAGTATGTCTTTGGTTCAAGCCCTTCTCTGCCTTGTTTACAAACTCTTGCAATCCTGTGCTAGTTTATAAGAGTCTAAAAGTCATGAAAGTGAAACAAGCGTTTCCGTGTTTTCTGCTTTCCATCTGCAAGAGCAAGTATTCCAGCCCTGCCCTGCTCGCACCTTTGGCTGTGGGCCTGACCCTCTGAAAACATGGGCAGTCTGTTAGGCAGCGATTGCCATGCTTGTGACCTCAGCAGGGCTGCTGCCAGGGGCAAGGGCAGAATGCTCAGCATAAATGAGTTAAGTAATTTCATAACAGCACATGTCTAGGAATGATCTGCATGATGCTGGAAACATGTTCATATTTGTATCCTATTGCATATAACTTCAGGACCTTTAGAATGCATCTCTCAGGTGTTTAAATAAATAAGAAACAGATTCAGTACTTAAACACATGGTGCACTTTTCAGCATAACGTTTTCTTGTAAGCCAGGCAGGTGGTAACTTCACTAAAAGAATACTTTTTCCTCGTTTACATCTCCCTAGACACCTTGTGCAGTGTTTTGGGCATTGATTGTGTCCCTGCCCATGGCAGGGGGGTTGGAACTAGATGATCTTAAGGTCCTTTCCAGCCCTAACTATTCTATGATTCTATGATTGATAAATTTCTGTCTTGTTCACTTCCTGCTTTGTTTGAGTATGTAAGTCTTTTCTTTACTATGCAACACTAAATATTGTAAGCAAGTAGGAGGTAATCATAATAAAGTCCTCCCTTTGGACTCATTTTGAAGTTGTTTTTCATGTAGATGGTCAGCTATGAGGTGCATGTTGGAGGAGCGAGGTCTTCTGACACTGATGTGAAGAAACAATTGCAATCCCAACCTCATCATCTGCCATTAATTATTTTGAGTATTCCAACCTTTGTACAAGCATTTATGTCACAATTTTGGGCCAAATTAGGCTTAGCCCATTTAAATGTGGGGCTGTAACTGGGGACCTATTTCATGAGTCTGGCTTGCCTTCCTCCTGCCATCTTGCGACCTACTCTTGAAACAGCAAAGATCAAGTACTAAAAAGAATAAACACAAAGGAATGTAGGGTTGCAAGTAACGTGGATTGTATGCAAGGTTTTGTTTAGACACATTAGAGAAGAGATTGAGAGCAGCCCTGCGGAGAAGGACTTGGGGGTGTTGGTCGATGAAAATGAACATGAGCCGATGCAGTGTGCTCTTGAGCCCAGAAACCAACCGTATCCTGGACCGCATCCAAAGGAGTGTGACCAGCAGGTCGAGGGAGGTGATGCTGCCCCTCTACTCTGCTCTGTGAGACCTCACTTGGAGTATTGTGTGCAGTTCTGGGGTCCTCAACATCAAAAGGACATGGAACTGTT
>JAOEHY010020302.1:8836-33177 GCA_025447955.1 Psilopsiagon aurifrons
CGAGCCCGAGCCCGAGCCCGAGCCCGAGCCCGAGCCCGAGCCCGAGCCCGAGCCGGCGCTGCCGGGCAGCGCTCACCCGCTGCACCTCCGCGTCCATCGTTGCTACCCAGCGCAGCCGGAGCCGGGCGAGCAGGCCCCGGAAGCGAGAGGCAGAGCCCAGGAGCACGCTGCCATTGGCTGGTTTAGCGGGAGCGCTCACTGCCATTGGCTTGGAGGGAAAGGGGGCGGGACAGACACGGGAAGAAAAACTGTCGGAAAAGGGCGGCCCGTGCCCGCTCCCTATTGGGCTCTCGGGAGCGCGCGGAGGGGAGGCCCCGTGCCATTGGGTGCCAGGCCGAGGGGGCGGGGTTTGAGCACGGCGCCGCCGGCTTTCCCCGTGGTCGCTGGCAGGGCCGTGGGTCTGTCCCTGGATGAGGGCTGCGTGGAAAGCCGAGGGAATTGGTTTGTTTTCTTGCTTTTTTAGCTGGACATACGACTGTGTTTTGCAATGCATCTCAGTACGGAACACTTCAAACTATGTGAAAATACTTCAACTCTGTAGAAATTAAATAGCACTGAGGTAAAATCAAGTACAAATAGTTCTCCCCATTTTCCTGTCTTATATTTTCCTGTACTTACATTTTTATTTTGATACTTATGCATTCCATCAAAGTTTTAGACTTCTTTTTTTTTTTCATACTGCATTTCAGAACAATTTGAAGGAGAAACATTTTCCTGCCCCAAAAGATTTGTGATCAATTTCAGGGACGATGCAATGAAATTTTATTACTGCATTAGCAACTGAGCAAGCGTACAGAATACAATTGCTCATCAACTGGCTTTAGTTCAGTATCAGTTTAGTATTCATCTCTGAGTGTTTTCATTGTAAGTTGTAGGGGAATGCGATATAAAATCATGTAAGCATATAAAATGAGCATCTAATAAGTTCAGTAAAGCAATTAGTAAAGAATAACCAACATGCCCACTTTCTAGCTGCATTTGCATTTTTCCATGTAAGTATCAACACATGCTAGCTTTTAGGAATGTGGTACTTCCAGGGAGATTCTTAAACATTCCTGAGGAAAAGAACAATGATTGTTCATTCTGACTCTGATTCACCTTTTTCAGAAATGCACTTGCATGTGAGAAGTTCTGTAGCCTATTTGTGAATAGTAACTAGCAAGAATAAACTGATTCTCATAATCCAAGCTGTGGAATGTCATGTATCTTGTACTATGTTCAGTCCTCATTTTCTTTTCATAAACTAATGGATGCTTTCTTGTCGTTCCTCTAAATGCTCAGAGCCTCGTCAGGGCACTCAGGGCAGCTCTGGTATTTGATGGTTGAGTAACCCACTGGATGGAGCTGTGGCACGAACTCAGGGCAGTACTGTGGATACATGTGGAATCATCACGCTCAGCGTCTAATATATGTTGAACTAGAAATTCTTGGTTGGACTAACAAGCAAGTCCCAAAGATTTGCTCACATAGAAGAACAGTGTAGCTGCCTGTAAAGGTTTTCAGTATCTTATTCTGTGGTTTTAGAAGCATACCTGTTTTATATTAATGTCAGATAGTAAAGAAAAAAGGAACATACAATAAAAAAATGTAATCTTTATTATTTTGGCGCATTAATAATGTTCTTTAGCATCAGTTAGGGTAATAGTAGCATCTTCCTGCATGCAGTTCACTAATACAGTATTAGTCAATAATTTTAATAAAAGTAATCTATATTTAATTTTCCTGTGTAAGAAACATAAAATGTCCTGATGTGTTGGATTATACAATTTTGCTACTTTCTCTTTGTGAAAAAATATTGTGGACACAAGATAACATTTAGAACTGTTCTAGTGCAACATGAATCAAAAAAAAAACATCTGTGAGTAAACATGAGAAAAGGTTAAGGATTTTGTGAAAGAAAGGTTGTATCTGAAAACTTATGATGCAGGCACTGCTTAGACATTCAATTTGAACTTTACACCATTTCCCAATGGCAAAAAACATATTTTAAAAAGAAAATTATGAGCTTATTTCACAGAAAGTATTGACATGTTTGCAAATATTGCAAAAAAAAAAAATAAGAACTTACAGCTATCCATTCTTTCATTTATACTTTGTTCTCTGGAGTTCTTCTGTGAAAAATTGCTATGGACAGAATGTAACAAAAATGGTGTGACATCAACCTGAAGATAAAATTCTGTTCTCATTTTATGTACATAATGCTGAAAAATAAAATAAAATGATTTTTACAGTATTTATATTTGCTTATAAAATCCTAACATTATTTTCAACAGGTTTAGTAGTTTTCAATGTCTGTACAGTTTGGATATACACTATATCAAATAAAACAAACAAGTTCCTAAGTAGCTGCAAAATATTGCTCAATGGTACGAAGGAATGAGGTCTTGTAGAGTAGGTTATTTCATTTAGCTCTGATGTATGCCTTCCCATATTTAGGAATCCTGGACAGTCAAAGGAACAGCATCATAGGCAATATAAACATGCACTGATAGCATCCAAACTATCTATAATGGTAGATAATACATAATTTTACCTGTTGAATGCTTGTACGCTACACTTATTGTGGTACATATTTGATGCAATAAATGTGCTAAGGTCATTATTTGTTTGCTCAAACATGCACCACAGGTTAAAAATTACTATTTACATAGCAGACAGCTTTTCATTAATGTGTACAACAACATCAATCTTACCGAGAGCTGAAGATGGCTAAACAATACTGCAGGATAAAGCAGGACAACTTTATGAAGGGCTCTTTTTAATCAATTTGGAGGGCTGAGGCAGATTGATATATTATTTCTACGCAGAAAGACATTTGGCAAAGACAAAATCTGTGACTTCACACGAGACTTTCACACCCAGAAAGAAGTTTGCGCTTTCTGAAACTAAATGGTTTGTGCAAAAAACTGATCTGTCTCTACTGTTCTTTTGAGTTATAGGGGATTTTACAGGCGAACCAAGACTTGTTTGGATATGATACAACATGAATACATTAATTAAGCACCTCAAAATCTATTATTCCTTCCCAGAAACACTGTGCTAAAAAAATCTGTTGTTCTTTGTGACTTAATGTTATTTTCATGCATGATCTATAAGTGCAGCATGCCTTCATGCAAGTCATTTCTGCATCTATACTAGTCATATAATAGAACACCCGGCCCTTGTACCTGTAATGGTGTACTTAATCCCCTTTCCCAACAGAAGCCCCATTTATAAAAATAGTCACATATCATAAACAATATATGAATAAAAATAAGATGAATCCACCAACACAGATCTTGTAAAAATACAATGTATGTGGCAGTTGAAATGCAAACAGTGGATACAGTTACCATATTGTTTTATGCTAAACACACAAATACTTGGTTTGCACCCCTTTAACTGGTCCCTACAGTCTGCATAGCCATTTTTTCTCTCCTCTTCAGCAGTGTCAGCTGGTAGTGAGAACAGTAACCTCCTGTCAAGGTTGTTTCCTTACATCACAGTCACAGCCACTGTCTTTTAATAGGCACTGACCATTAATGTACAGTTTAGTTGTAAAAATTGTCAGTTTGGCATAGACCTCCAGCAGGAGTTCTGTTGACACGAACACATGATCCTTACAGGGTATGAACTATTTTGCACACAGATGATTTTGCTTGCTATTTACTTTCATTTCTGACCAGCTTTATCTTCCTTTTCACGCTTTTCTTTGACTGGCCTTGTTACACGGTCATAAGAAGGTGGACAAACTGCTGTTGATGCAGTTACAGTTTTCTCTGTAAATGAGTTTTCATTTAACTTGTCAATAAGGATTTCATCTTTTATGCCCTGACCAGCCCCTCCTTCAGTTTTGTTTTTGTTATAGATAAAAGAAGCTTGTTTTACTGTTCGTTTTAAAAGGTGACGTCTGAAAGCTCTCTGGATAATGACAGCAGATACTTCCTCCTGTTTTCTCTTTAATGTGGTTGTAATTGGTTCATAGGAAGCTTTTGAAGGATTGGATGCCATAAACCGATCTTCCATCTGTATTCTGAGGGCATCCATCTCCCCACTTTCCCCCAAAACACGCTTTGTGAAAGCAAACAAGATGTCAAGGCAGTGAATTCTGTCACCACTTACCATGGGCAGATCCATTGCAATAAGCTGGACTTTGTTTGGTTTGGGTAGATGAAGAGGAGGCTCAAGTGCTGCTGCAAAATCAGATAATTTCTCAAATTCCATGAACTGTGTTGCATCAGGGTCAAACTTCTCCCAGACTTCATAGAACATCTCAAAGTCATCCTCACTCAAGGGTTCAGCGCTTTCTTCAGTAGCAACACCGAAGTTCTCCAAAATCACAGCAATGTACATGTTCACCACTACCAGAAATGATATGATAATGTAGCTGACAAAGAAGAAAATCCCAACAGAAGGGTTGCCACAGTCACCTTTCACTGAGCTCCCTGGATGAGCCTTGTTAGGGTCACAGTCTGGCTCCCCACTGTTGAGAATTGGGGCTAGCAAACCATCCCAGCCTGCAGATGTGGTAATTTGAAACAGGCAGATCATGCTGTTGCCAAATGTCTCAAAGTTGAACATATCATCTATACCAGCTTCCCTCTTAACATAGGCAAAGTTGGACATGCCAAATATCGCATAGATAAACATAACCAGGAACAGCAGCAAACCAATGTTGAACAAAGCAGGAAGAGACATCATCAAAGCAAAAAGCAGAGTGCGGATTCCCTTAGCGCCTTTAATGAGACGCAGGATTCGGCCGATTCTGGCAAGTCGGATGACTCTGAATAGCGTTGGGGACACAAAATACTTTTCAATCATCTCGGCTAAAAACATACCTAAAATAGAAATAAATAATCCCAAGATACATTACTCCATATCAGAGTAGAAAGTTAGAAAAATAGTTTTAAGACTGGTTGTCTTAAATGTGGCAGTTAAATATATTCTGTAGATTCCACTTGCATAATTACTGTTATACCAGTTCAACTTAATATTTGCAGGAGAAATATATGTTGAAAAATTGTAAGTTCAGTGGTTGGAATAGGTAAACTATTAAATACAACTAAAAGTTGCATGACTAACTATTCTATGATTCTATGATTTAGTAGAAAACTTTGCAATGGCAAAAGCCAGCCAGACAGCTGCATTCAAGTAGAAGTTCACTTTATATTCATTTTGCCTTCTTTTTAGTTTAATAGAAACTTACCTACTATTGAGAGAATGACGACTACAAAATCAAAAATGTTCCAGCCTATAGTGAAATAGTAATGACGAAGTGAAATTAATTTCAGGACACATTCTCCAGTGAAAAGGACAATGAACACCAGGTTTATCCAGTATAAAATATTTTCCATTTCTTTACTCTGGTCATCAGTTTCTACCATCATGGTAACCATGTTAAGACAGATAAGAATCATGATGCTGATGTCAAATACTTGTTGTGTCACAAAATCAAAGACCATGCCTTGGAATTTGTTCTGAGGAGGAAATAAAAAAACAAAACAAATGTCCAATGCAAACTGCAATTGTTTTTCTTTTCCCGTTAGAAGAAAGCAGAAATATACATGCAGTAAGGCCTACAAGACCTCAATAAAAGCATAACTAGTGATCTTAAGTAGACTAGTCAAATTAAAGTGAGTACAACAGCTTAGTTCAGCCTCTATGGTTTGTATACTCATACATAAACTGGTTGCAAGGGAAAAATACATTTTACAGTGTTTTCATTTTTCATTTTTGCTGACTGATAGACCAATTAATGCTAATTTTCACATGGGCATATTTCTGCTCTCTGTATATCAATAAAAACCAAGCTGTTCATAAATAGCTGTTGGTCTGATGTGTATAAATAGTTTTACCCCTGGTCTTGGTATAGGTTTTTGTGGTTTTTTGGATCCCAGCTTTTTCATTGCATTGTAGTACTTCTTCTGCTCTTCTGTCATAAATATGTCTTGACCTCCAAAGTAAAAACATGAAACCAAAACTGGTTATAATCACATTTATATGCAGTGTTGAAAAAACTCTTGAAGAGAAATGTGATTTACTTACTTACATCATGAAAATCAAGAAGACCGAATTGGGAAAAGCTCTTAGCTATCAAATGCAGCTGTTTGCAGTTTAAGCATTTAGTCCAAAACTTGTCTGGACATCCAGTACTGCATTTCACAAAAAAAAGTAATGCAACATTTTTCTACAGTTATTTTTCTCAAACTTCAAGAAGTCCTTTTGAATACCTCTTTTCTTCTATAGGGAGAGGTATGGTAAGCAGCATCTGAGACAAGCTTGAATAGCCTGGGCTGCTCAATATTGTCACTTCTGAACTGCAATTTTAGTGAAACAAAGGAACCAAAGTCAGGTTTTCAGCACATGAATGTGCTAGTGCTTTACGTATCTCCAGTTTAGCAATCACAACATGAAGACTGGGGTTTAAAGTCTTCAAGGTGTTTGAGAAGATGGATTGTCACTTTGGAGAAACCAAAGATTGAAGCTCTTCTGTGTACAATGAAGTTCTGATCAGCAAAAGCCATTACCTTTGGAGTCTGACAGTGAAGATGCAGAGAACATTATTTATGGCTCTTTCATGGCAACCTAACCAAAATCCACTGCCCATAGTAACTTTCCTGTAGAAGCAGCTTAAATGAAAACCCATCAGACTCCACATACATCTAGAAGTAAATTTTTCATGGATAAAGGATACTTGCAGACATCTAGTTCCAGGAATGTTTATGAATATGTAGGACTGGATGCTGCCGTTTTGTGGATGAGTGCTTGGGAAGCCTGAAGAAATGGGATTTCATGCACTGTAGAGTAGACAGGCTCCCTAACTATATACCTCTGAGGCTTTAGCATGTACAGTTTCCAAAAATGTTACTTAGCATCTCTCATTAGCAACATTACCAAGAAAGTGATGAAGACCAGTAAGGTAAAATTAAACTAGTAGTTCATAGCTGCTTTTGTCCTTTAGTTTTCATTACCTTATCTATTTACAGAAAATAATTTTAAAGATGAGCATCTGATACTCTGACCATCTGTACTAGTGAGATTATCTACATCTGTACTATGAAACAATAAAAAAAGGCCCTGAGATAGTTACAAACCACTACTGCTCTGTATCTTTTCAGATCATTCAGAACTTGATTACTTGAGAGATCAATAAAACAGTAGTCTGTACCAGTGTGATGAAATAATGCTTTATTTTCACAACCAAGTAGCTATTATTTTTGTGCTGATGGAATCCCTACAAATCAAGAGAAAAAAAAAAAAAAGGGAAAATCAAGAAATTATAGTTGGCCTTTAACATAGAGGCCTAAATCAGGGGTTTGATCATGTAAGGAGATTTTGTGACGTTTAGGCATTGAAAAGCAGATGACTTGAGGAAGACTGAACTGGACATTGAAACCAGAAGGGTCTGCCCCATTTATTAGAATGTTAAATCTTGTGACATTAATGTATACTACATCTTTTATGATTTTATATCGTAATGTAATTCAGCTTTTTCAATTCTGAACAAACCTTGTGTGTGCGTTCTATATATCAGGCACTTGCAAAAATGCATTATTTTAGATTATCTTCAGAAAAGAAATGAAACAATACTTATCTTCTTTTTCTGCTGATTGAAGTTATCAATAATGACACCAATGAACAGGTTCAGGGTGAAAAAAGACCCAAAGATAATGAAGATGACAAAATACAAATACATATACAGATTGTCTTCATATTTGGGTTGCTGTAATACCTAAGGAAAAAAAAAAAAAAAAGAAATGTTCCTAAGATTTCATGTGAAAATTTTAGCTGGAGAGGCAAAATGCCCTTAAGATTTTGTGTTTGGACAACACTCTTGTCACTTATGTCAATGCATTTTGTCCATTCCATTGATACTGACAGCATCTGGCAGTTTGTGTTCAGTTTTCTACAATTTGTTATAGGAGAATCTCATATTAGCTAGTTTAATTTTGCTTCATTCTATTATCTGGATATTAATTGATTTAAGAAGATGCATAAAGACACAATTGTTGATAGACAGACCTCAAGAAAAAAGTCAATTTAAAATATTTGCGGTACTTACATCTCTTGAGTCAATAGCTGCATACATAATATCCATCCAGCCTTTAAATGTAGCCTGTAAATAGTACACACCTGTTTAAGCATAGAGCTTGAAGACAATTCATATAATTATTTCCAGCAACTGAGTACACCAGGAATAATTAGCATAACATGAGATTTTTAGATAATTTTGTCTCTTTGTCTCAGCCTTCTTCACAGCACTGCTGTATATCCCCCTATTTTGTGTTCATATTAACATTTTAAGCAGTAAGCATAATTAACTTATTTCTAATTAATTATCACAAGTGATAGAATGCAGTGCCATTTTAGTGGACTAAATGTTCATGAGATGTTGTCAACTGCAAAGGCTATGGATGGCTGAGAAATAGCCTTACATAACTGAGTTGCCACCACCGAAGACTGATGGGTAGTTCCTGGTTCTCAAATCAGTCATTAAGGCGGCAACCAAAGGGAGCCAAAAATTTGATCAGCTCAGAAAAGCTATTTTTCTATCAATCAGAATGTTGATTTTTCTCTACTTTGAAAGACTTTACATGATACAGTAACTCCATTTTCACTTTAAATGTATTGCAGTTTACAGAGGCTAGATCTCTCTGATAGGTTCTGAGATGCACTGGTAAGAAGATGTAGCTTATGTGCATCAAAGACTGAGTACGCTTCATAGGTGGCAGCATTTAATGAACTCTTATAGCTATTTCATCTGTCCAAAATCTACAACTTTTTATATTTGACAGTGAGGTACAGATTGGTTCATCTGAGTGTTCAAAACAGAAAGTAATTTTTTCTCTTGTAGAAATTAGTTTTCTTTTTCAAGGCAACAACCCCAAGTAGAAATCACTCAGGCTTTAATCCAGTTGTGCCCTAAATAAAACAATGAAAGATAGTTCTCTGTTATTTAATTCCGTATTATTTTTTTGCTAAACAGTGCTGCATATCATTGGTCCTTCATATTGCTTGCCATGGAGACCAGTCCCAGAAATAAGTTGGAAATGGAACACTCTTCATCCACAGTTATTGCTCTGTCATCTTGAGGTTTCATTTCCAGCGCAGGTTTTGAGAAAGCTTGGCTTATGCTGCATACAAAGCAGCTGGTGAACTTAAAATGAAAAGGAATTATTTTCTTAAAAGGAAAAGATGTCCCTTAAATTTCTGAAACAGTGGAATACTAGAAGATTGTGATCACATCTTGGGGCCAACCCAGAAAATATATTCAGGCAACTTACAGTTAATACGATGAAATCAAAGTGTAGTATCAGAGGACCAATAAATCAGTAATAAATTTGAAACAAGTAGAAGTCTCAGCTGAAGACTTTTAAGTCCTTGTGGAATATTTGGACTGCAATGGATTAGGAAAGGTAAGATCAGCTTTATTTATGTAATTCCCTGTAGACTTTCAATGATGAACACTCCACGGCCTCATAAAACATATTTATTCCAGCACTAGTCTTGTTTCCTAATATCAAAATCCTTCTGTTGACACTTTAGACTGTCACTTATCATAATCATTACTTATCTGGAGAACAGAGTACTAATCATCCTTTGTGCAGCACCTTTTATTCATTTGCAAACTGATTGTTGCTGTCTTTCTTCTTTAGGATGTGATTGCTGTTCCTTCAATCTTTTCATGTAGGTCTTGTTTTCCAGAACTCTGATAATTCTCACTATTTTCCTCTGAGCTCTCTCCGCTAGTTCATCTCTTGAAATGTAGCCAAAACTGGACTCAGTATTTCAGCTGAAATCTTACAGGGGCTAAATAGGGCATAATTATTACTTCATGTCTTACAGGCACTACTTCTGTTTCTCTCTTGGTACGTTATTTGCATTCTTTAGAATTTCATACCTTAGGATGTAATTGGCACTTCAACCTGACTGAAACGATAAATGCAAATAACCTGGCTACTTTTACATCAGAAAGATGATGCAGATGACAGGGTGGCTCTTCTACAAAGTGTGTGCTGTTACCTCAGATTCAGACACATTGTGACCTTTGCATACCATCCTCCAGGCAAAGTGGAGTTATTGTTTTTTGTAATTTTTTTTGTGTAGACTAGACTAACTAGAGAGAATGAAAAAAAGAAACTAATTTTAAAATACTAAGCTTCACAATCATCAGTAAAGTACTCCATTATAATGAGAGTACCTTTCAGTTAGTGCTAGAAAAAAGAGCTGAGAAACTGAACTCAAGAGTATGATGATTATTAGCATTATTAAAATGGCAACTTAAAGAGAGTGTGGGGTGGAAAAATATAACATTACTATCTTGAAGTTCAAAATATCTAAAGTAAAGCGTGCATTTTCCACAATGAGTTTCATAAAACCATATTACTGTTACTGAAAAAAATTAGAAAACAACCCCAAATCTTATTAAAATTAAGTGATTTTAATAATAAAACATACTGATTCACCATGTTATTTGTTTTAGTCTAAATCCCTCCTGAAAATTAGTAGGAATCAGTGAATATAATTGTCATTATGCAAAAACATTTATACTAGTTGAGAACTGAGCTGTGAGAAAATGGATTCTTAATTCCAAAAGCAGAAGTGTCAGTTTAGCGAGAGAATTTGTAATTTGCAAGTATGTTGCTGGACAATAGCAAATAATAGATCTGGAGTTTCAGTGTCAAGGCATCTGCATAGCGAAAAAATATTTCTCCTGCATTCAGTAGAAGCTTAAGCTGGCTTATGTTAGGCTCAAATTTATCTGCGACACATTTCCTTTAACAGAAATAGGGTATTATTTGGGCATATGTGTATACTGAATGGAATATAACACAGAAATATGATTGAGATCAAATCCTTAGTTTCTTTTTGCATTTTCAAAAATAAAAATATATTGTATATGTTTGGAGACACTAAATCAGGAGTAATTAATTGATTTCAAAGATTACATCAGTGTAACTGAAATCTGCATCTGTTCCAAATGTTGGGGTTTTTTTCCCCTCAAGGAAATTTGAAAAACATATATTCAAATGCAGCTTCAAATGTAGTTAGAAGAACAAGCAAAACAAAAATCCCCCATCTACTTTACTATTGCTAGAAGTACGTAGACATTTTTTCCCTGATGAAGAATTTTGATGAAGTTTTAAGTAATCCTGGGGCTTCACCATTCCATTTCTTTACCAGAAATAATGAACAGGAAGATTCACATTACCTTTTGGACATACAATAGCATTTTTCTTTTAAAATACTAACCCGCTGGAAATTTGAAGCTCTCCCAGTGTTATAGCCCTAATTCAGATTCTGATTTTACCTTACAGTTCATAAGATGCGTTTTTTTAGTTTATATTAGGATCAGCAGAATAATGTAACGTTGTGCTTTGTGACCCTCTGGTTTGCCACATTTTATCCTTGTAAGCAGGATATAAGCTTACCAGTGGGATAAAAGCAGGCCTTCAGGAGATTTACTTACCAAAGAATCCAAACACTAGGTTCAAGTTAAATAGGCATAAGGCCATAGAATTATCAAGGCAGATGCCACGTCTTTGTGTACACCGACCTGTTCTTCTTCCTCGTTGATGCATGAAAATTGTGAAAGGAGTTTCTCCAGCAGATCTCTCTCTGCTTTGATGCTTTTCTTTAGGGACAGAGAAGTACTCAAGCAAGTTCAGACCAAGAAACCAAAAAGTCTGCAGGTCCACACTGACCAACATAGGTTATGCTGTGTCATAGAAGCAAAAACTCCGTACAGAGGGAATGTGTACTTATGACTGATGGCAGGAATATTTACACTCCAACTTTAAATTATGTAAGAACTTTGGAAAATAGTCTCTGGTTAACAGAGCCTATAATTAACAAAATCAAATTTGGTTGTATCAGTTGCACATATTATAGCATTGTTATCAATACTGAAGATTTTCTACACACACTCCTGCCCCAAAAGAAAAAAATACAATATGCAAACCAAAAATTAGTTTGTTCTTTTTGTAAGTCCCTCATTCCAGAAATGCATTCACTATCACTGCCGAGTAAACTCAAGAAACAGCTTGTTATAGAGTTCTTTTTGATTAAAAAGCCACTGCCACACATTTCCAATACTTTTTTTTTTTGGAGCTTAGAATATTTCTTTTTGAAATTACCCCACATCTATAGGGTATTTCTGTGTGAAATGCCTGTTTCTTTTCTATATTACTCTTAAAAAGAGTCTTTGGGGTTTTTTTCTGCAATGAACAGACTCATATACTACCATAAAAGGCTTTTCACGATCCATAACAAAAATTGTTCATGAGAATCATTTGTGTCTTTCCCAGAATAATACGATTCTCAGTGCCAGGGTTCTTATGGCTTATTTTCATCTGTAATTTTTTTCATCACAAAAATAGCACTACTTCCAGCAGTATTCATACCAGATAGAAAACCTCAGTGGTGCAGCAAATAAAGATTTATGTTGTATTACCTATAACCCAGAAAAGCTGACAGGATTTACAATATTCTTCGTTGACAGACTCAAAGGGCATGAGTTAGAAGGTAGAATGGAAGTAAGACAAGATTGTAAGAGGCAGCTTTTGGTAGTTTGTTTCCAGCTTCCTGAAAAAGGGACCTTGTATCAGTAATTCATGTGTTGATACTTATCACTGAGTTTGTCATTAGAAAAATGACATTGACCTCTGTTGGGTTATATTCTCAGGTCCATTACAACCTAAACAAAAGTCTGTGCTTGAGGTTGTTAAGTTGGAGAACCAAATTACTTCAGTGGACTTTTAAACTAATCATTAAGATATTAAAAAAAGGCTATTAATGTTCACATTGGCTGCACAATAAGCACATTCACTGGCAACTATGTTTTTTCAATCATATTTTTCAGGCTTAATACCTTATTTGGGCCAAATACTCAAGTCCCAGTGGCTTTATTCTTCTCTCTGACATCATAATGGATACCTATAATTGAGCAATACCTTAGTATTTACTCTTCTTTACTGTTCCTAGAACCTGGGAAGGAAGGGTAGGGAAATCTAGGGTTCTGACATACCTATTCACTTCTCATATTTCTTCTGAACATGCTGGCTTTCTAGATTCTCATCCAAATTACTTTATATATCAAACAGAAAATCACCTTAGAAATATCTTCTTTGAGAAGATAATGTAATATCTCAAGCATTCATGAATTGTAGCCTTTCTTGTGTTCATGAAGGTGAAAAAAAACCCCATTGATTCTGTACATTTTAAAGCATTAACTGAAAACCAACCTGGTATTTTCCTTCCTCTTTCCTAGCGCTTTCATCATTCCATAACTGCAAAATGACTACTAGTGTCTTACTTACCCAACCCTATAAAGATGCAGAGAAAATTATCCTGTTTGTGCAATGACAGTAGTGCCTCCCCCCCCCCCCCATTTTTTTTTCTGGTATGCTATACAAAAAATCTATTCATGCTTTGACAAGCATTTTAATAATACAGAAAAAATAAGTAGTGTTGTCACTGACATTCTGCTCACACACACCGAGAAAAAAATCCATTCATTAGGCAAGCCTTTGATATTGGTGCAAACTCTCTGTATTGTAGATACTGAAAAAACAGCTGGCGGGTCCTCCCATGAGAGATAGGCCCCCCTGTGGTGGTCTAGATCAATTTTTCCTTTGGAAACATAGGAACAATTTGCAAATTTCTCCCAATTTGCCTGCCAGAACAATCCAATAATTGAAGAATCTAAATCTTCATGTAAGAAATCTTTGCTGCTTTTCAATGAAGAGAAGATGGAATAAGCTATGCATAGGTGGGCCACTGAAACGTGCATGACTGCAATTAGCTGACTGTGGCCACAAAGGCAGGTAAAAATGTACCTGGTGTTATCCCTGTCCCACTACTGAAGGAATAGTTACAAACCACTTGCAAAGGGTTTCATTGATGTCTTGTTTCTCCTGAACATGTGTAATAAACCATTCTTTCCCCCTGATTCCCAAAGGGGATTCTAGGCCAGTAGATATAAAAAATAAGACAGAGAAAATAAATATTTTAAGTCTTCCTATTAGAATCCATTTTTTTACCAAAATCAAAATGTATTCATTAGTTTATTTCTTTACTGCTGGTAGTCCCTCTCTGCTATTTCTTGGTGTGACAATAAAGTATATAATAAAACATGGTGAAATTTAAATTGTCAGGGTTACCAATCACAAAATTGAGATGCTGTATGAGCTGGGAGAGGCAGATCACAGAGCTCAGTAGTTTTATACCCTGTGCAGAACAATGTTAATACCACTGCATAATGTTGAAGATTTGTATTATTGAGATTTCTTCTGCCAATGTAAAAGCTAGAAACTTATATATAACCTATAAAAATGAAAACTAAGCTTTTGCAGAATTAGACATTAACCTCAAAAAACCATAGAGGTTGCTGAAAGCACACAGCAAAAGTTGAGGTCCAGCATTTCTTAATTAAAGCTGGGTCAGATTATTAGCTACTCCAAAATACAAAGATAGGTAGTTGTGAGGATGCACTTTTTGGTAGTGAAGGCATAACCATGTAGTATTTTGCCGCATATATTTTTTTCCTTCTTTTCTTCCCTCAGTTTTTGCTAAATAAACTCCACTAGATGTTTATGCACAGAAATAGCAGGGATAATATTTCACAGATTAGAGTACCTAATGATATTTTTCTTTTCTTATTTCTCTTCTGAATGAGAAATTACTTAGATCACATATGTCAGCACTGGTGGCAGCCACATCACTGAGGTGTGATTTCCTACCTGGAATTCTTCTCTGTGACTTAATCACACCAATGCCAATTTTAATTTTCAGCAACAGTAAAACTTAAAATATTCAGTCAGCTGAATGCCATTCCTAGGTACTTCTAGAAATTTAAAGGTAGAAGGGGCTGGAGGACTAAGGGAGCTGTAAATAGGAAAAATAACCCTTGTTCAGTCAGATATCCTAAAAATTCTTTATTCATCTTAGTAGGCTCTACTTGCTGCTTACTATGAAAGGAGTAATCAGTTACCAGGGCAGTGGCATCACTAAGTCACAGGTATATATCATCAAGTAAATGTTTTCTGTCTTTGTTGTTAGAATTGCTTTTCTCTATTACATATAAACAGAAAGAGGTATATAAAGAGTGATCACTTACTACTTGAAGTAAAGAAAGATACCCAAATCCTACATTATCAAAGTTTACTTTCACATTTTTCCATCGGGCACTTTGATTGTTTTTAATGAGTTCCTCGCACTGACTAAAATTGTTGATTTGGTCGACTTCAAACCTTTCATCAGTTGTGGTGTTAACACAGTAGTAGAACTTCCCAGCAAACAGATTTACTCCCATGATGCTGAAAATTAGCCAGAATATAAGACAAACGAGAAGCACGTTCATGATGGATGGAATTGCTCCTAAAAGGGCATTCACAACCACCTAATACACAAATACAGGGGGAAAAAGAAAAGAGTGTAAGAATATTTACAGCAACAATTTTGTATACTGTTTTACCAATGCTTAATAAATTCTTATTCAGAAACTAATGCTATAAATGTTAAAACAGTACATTAACACCTGCAGTATTGCACTGTTCTTTTAAATACATAATATTAGTATATGTAATGAGAGGAAAATAAGTGAGAAAAAATAAAATAATTAAAAGAAAAACAGAAGAGAAGACCTGGGGGTAGTAAGATGAAGCCTGACATTGATTTGTTCTATATAAAAAACCCCAAACATGTTAAATATAAATACAGACATAATAAAATTTGAAAATGCGTCAAATTATAGTTTAAAAATGCTTAAAGAAAAATGGCAACCTGCAGATTTGATCAGCATAGCTTTAAAATTTAAGCTGAAAACTTAAATGCCATGAATCTAGAAACTAAGCTCTACATTAAAAGGATTATGCAGGAATTAAACACATGTCTTTATTGCCTTATCATTCCATGCAAGATTATAACAAAGATTAATTTCTTTGTATAGAAAAGCAAGACAGTTTTGCAGTATGTGTCTACTTGAATCAACATAATTTATTTCAAGCTCCAGTCTTATTGTTCCATGTATTCAGTTTTGGTCAGCAATACCCTTCATTTATCTAAAGAGGGACATATATCAAGGACATAGTTAGGGCATCTGAGTTTTCATTTTACATTTCCTTTGACCATTCCCTTCTAAGCCCCCAATAATTATTTACATAGATAAAAACTGTATTTTTTTCTGATATATACAGTAGTTAACCACATGTGTCTGTCAGAGCTATCCAAGCTTGTGTGATTTTTTTTGGCTAATATTTGAGCAATCATTTCTCCTTAAACATCCAATACCAGATGTCATTTTACAAGTTACATTTTATTTGAAATGTTACTTTTTTTCTCTTTAATACTTTTAAGGACCTTGTAGGAGGTAAACCAAAATACTCTGATTCTCGGTAATCCGATTCCTGCAGTAAAACAGGCAAGGATTGGCATGGATACTTGGGGTGTATGAAGGCATTTTAGTTCATTTTTGTTCCCTGATTTCTGCAACATAGAGGGATCTTCCCACTACTAACATAATTCCGAGCAATCTCAGAGCTGCTCAATCTTAGTACCTGTATTTCACAGCCTCTGGAAGGCCATTGGAAGCAGAGTATTGTGGTTGTGTTATGTGTCACTCAGCAACCTCCTCCTCCCAAATGTTATGGCCAGGAACTGGGACCTGTTTAGAGATCTTGGGTAGAAATGTTATTTTCAGGGCATATTTTTTTCTCATTTTAAGGGCCTCCTTCATTGCCAGAGAGTAGAAATGGGACCTTTTTGTAACTGAGAATTACCATTAATTTTTATAAAACTATCATTTTTTAGAATTTAGCCTTTCTTGGCAGCTTCTGGTCTTGATGATAACTTTATAGGAAGCATGCTTGCTTCTTGAGATTTCTCTTACAGAAAATGTGAAGTATCTAGGTGATGTATGCATAAGCTAGCCATTTTAAGGAGTATATAAAAGACTGACAAGGTCCCAGAGATGTTTGGAACGTAAGAAACCATTTTCAGAGGAGTGAGGGAAATGGAGATTTTTTACTGTCCTGTTGGGAGAAGAAATCTGTTGCTACTTAGCTTGATGGAACTGAGAACAACATAAAATTAGGAATGCAATGATTCTGGAATTTATTCCAAGTCTGACCTGATCTATGACACTGTATTAAGCTATTGCAGCTTTGAAATTCTAAGCCAGCTAGAGCTTGTCTTATGTTTTCCTATTTTTTTTTTTCTTTTTTTCTTCACCTATAAACATGTTCTGGATGTATTACACTGATGGAATTCCTTTTTTAAATCTTGGTGAGAAACCTGAAAATAAAGATGTCAAGAAAGAAAGATGGGAATTTAGTCCTGTAAATTAAATACATTAAAGTTACCTTTGCGCACAGGAAGAATGGTTTTGTATGAATTAAGTGCCTGTAGCAGTTACCTTTGTAACAACTCTGAGATCCACTGTGCTACAGCACAGATCCAGAACAGGCAGCAGAATACTAACAGCTACAGTAATTGCTACAACAATTATGAATTGATAATAGTCTTAGAAAGAAAGATATCTACAAAATGCCATCAGTGTATCTCGCATCTTTAGATGATCAGGTAATGCAGCCTCCCTACTGAGACTGCCAAAAGGTCAGCCACATTTTCTTGAATAAAAAAAGAACAGCTTCCAGCAACTGTTCCAACAGTGGTTCCAACAACTTATTTCATATAGGTCACTGAAAATCCATCAAATGGTAACAATTTTTGGTCACTACTGACCTGGCCTGGATGCGAACTGGTGACCTAGAGATGAAAGGCTCTGTATCCTATTACCAACCCCTTGAGCTATCCAGTCCCCCTGGAAGGTTTTTTAAGAAAAGAAGAAAAGAAAATTAAAACTTTTAGAAGTTGTTTTTGTTTCTGTTTTGTTTTGGTTTTTTGGTGTTTTGTTTGGTTGGTTGGTTGGGTTTGATTTGGTTTTTTTTTCTCCACCAGTGCTGAGTCTTTGCCCTATCATAATTAAAACGTAAAACCGCATTTTCACATACTGGTCAGATGTTTGGCTGACTGTAAAGACCACCTTAGGAGGAAGTCTTTAATTTCTTCCGTACATACAGTTGGAGGTAATTGCTTAATCAGTATTTTTTTTCCCACTTACTTTTTTGTTGTTTGATTTAGGAATAGCTGAGGTATATCAGGATAACCAGGACAGGACATTAGCTTGCATAATATGTATCCAAGATAGCGCCCATACATACACACATGACACCTACACACAAGTTTACACATACAAGTTGCAGCAAAGGGGCAGAAAAAAGTGAGAACCAATTGAAAAGTGAACTGAATGCAGAAAAGAGATCAATTAGCATTTCTTAATTAAAATTTAGTTAAAAATTTAGCAAAATTTGTCAATCTCATCTTGTAGAAGAGTCTGTAGTGGGTAAAAAAAGGATGGCAACTACAGCCCTTATTTCTTCTTGTTCTTCAAATCTATATCAGATGTGTATGACTCTAAATGTATTTTTTTATTTTAAAAGGGCCTGTTCTTTTTGTCCTATTTCCTGTTATTCCTTGATACAGAATATAGCTCCAATAAACTGGAAAACAATGTTTATAGAGTTTCTTGCTTCTTTGGTTAAATTACCTATCCATTTCCTTAAAGCTGGGATGCTGTTGGTCAGGCTGACCTTGGTGATCAAGCTGCAAAAGCCCAAGCTGATTCTGCATGTTCACCTTCTTACACCTTCGGATAGGTGGAACTGCATTAAGTGCAAGTGAAAAGCAACACCTGACACCTACAAAGACAGATGTGCCCTAAACTATTATATATCTCAGTTGATATCTAGTGGAAAAAGAAATCATTGTGTGAAATCATGTCACTTCAAGGAGAAAGCAGTATTTAATATACACAGAAGTGTAAACAATCTGTAACAAAGAGGCCTAATTCTTTCTCACAGGCAGAGGTTTTTTAACTGTGTAGGAGATGGGTTTGAACTGGTGAAACACTCAGTTATAGCTGTTGAAGTCAAGTCAAGATTTCTGTTGATATTTTACTCCAAATAGGATGATATATACATAAGTATACACATGCATGCACAAACTGCCATATTTTTCCCTTTTAAAACCTAACATCTGCCATCTAAAAACTAAACATTCTATAATGCCTTTTAGGCCTAAAATATTTTTAACAAGTTATAAAGTTGAAGGGACTGGCACCTGAATGGCAAAACAGGGATTTCATCTGAATTTGTACTGTTTTATAATTTCCCAAGGTGGCAGGGGCTCAGTGTGACAAAAGTGGTTGGAACAGTCCCTTTGCCCTCGCCAAATAATAACAAAAATGCTGTAAAAGCGGCTTCCTGTTCCCCTGGGCGCTACAAAACAGACGATGAAAAATGCCTTTCTCTGAAGTTAGAGAAGCCAGTTCTACAAGTTTGACACAGGAAAAAGTCAGTGAGATCAGAGGAAATGGGTCTGGAGCTTAAATTAGGAGAAGGTATGTCAGCAGGAAATGATTTGTGGGCCAGCAAATAGGATTCAAAGGCAGCCCAGTGCAGAGGATTAAGACTTATCCTCTGTAGAGGCTTTGTGATCTTTGCCACAGTTGCTTTATGTGATG
Organism: Psilopsiagon aurifrons; assembly: GCA_025447955.1. Taxonomy (NCBI): domain Eukaryota; kingdom Metazoa; phylum Chordata; class Aves; order Psittaciformes; family Psittacidae; genus Psilopsiagon; species Psilopsiagon aurifrons. The sequence goes on from JAOEHY010020302.1 coordinate 28,398, forward strand.
TTTGGAGGTGCCCAGGATGATGCAGTACAGGAAAAATATTCCCACACCAGATACCATGTCTCATCTGCGTGTCTCCATGGAGTTTGGTGGAAGAGGGATGACATGGATACATAAGGATTGAGGATTGAAAGTTCTTTGTGTTGAAGGGATAAAGTATATGTACATTGCCACAGCAGTAATGTAGATGGGAACTTTTATTCAAAGATGATAAAATTTATCACATGATGAGGACAGAGTGGGGAAGGGAGAAAGGGAGAGGAAGAAGAGAGAGTGATTGCGATGATTTTTTTACTTGCTAACAAGACACCTCAAAACTACATATTTTCTCATTCTGTAGAATCTATGCTGAATCTAAAAATGTACGCTCACTCCAGGTATTCAAACCTTTTCATTTCATTTACTTCTATTTTAACTTAATGCACTTCCTATGAAAAACTCTCAGAACTTTGTCCCACAAAGGGTGGTACACCATATTTGTCTGAATGTTGTGAGCTGCAATCCAATAATTATGTTTTACTATTCCAGTATTTACCTCACTGTAAAAAAAAACCATAACCCAACAAAAAAAAACCAAACCTCAAAACAGAATCCAACACCCCCCCAAAAAAAACCTTCAAAAAGAAACACAAACTTCCCTAAACCTTCTTATAAGAAATAAGAATTTCCCATAACCCAGCCTGTGTCCTTTGCCTCTCATTATAACTTTGCACATCTGAGAAGATGTCTGGCTTTGTTTTCTATCCTCCAACCAAAATTAGTGGCATCTTGTGGAATTTGCCATTAGGAAGTGCATAGTGAGAGAACGCCTTTGCTACACAGTTTGCCTTAATGCTAAATACTTTTAACTACATGACCTGCAATTATGTAAGCCCAGAAATAAGTAAAATTTAGAAAAATAATAGAAATTAGAGAAGCAAGGGAAAAAATATGACTGGAGTCTTCTTCTAGAAAAGTAATGCTTACTCTTAATTCAGGATCACTACATAATAGTAAAAGTATGTAAAAGTAGATTATGATAGTGAGATGAGAATATTATTTAACTCAAGAAAAAAGTACAAAAGTTTGTCTCATAAAAGAAATGACTGCATTTTGTCAGTGTTAGAACTGGCATGAGAAGCACCTCGTGTGAAACAATAAAAAAAATGTGCCTATTTATGACAAGATTTTTTACAAAATTTTTGGTTTTGAGTAAAATGAAGACTGCATTGAAAATTCAGGGTGAAGATTATTAGAAAACTATCATTTAAAGTGGCAAGTGCAAAGAAAAATTTGGATTTAAGTGAGTGGATGCAGAGAAAAGACAGGCAGATGTAAAGAATCAGAGACATCTGAGAAGGAGGTACAACAAAATCTTAATCTTAACAATAATGAACAAATAAAGTTGAAGCAAGAGATGAAAGATCTCAGAGGAAAAGAAAATCATTCCCTTAACAAGCCAATTGCAGTCTTCCCTACTTTTAATTAATTATTACTGTATGAGTGCAGCTGACCAAAGAATGCTTTTGTTTGTGAATTTTCACTCCAAAGAAAGCAAACTACATTCTCACTTAACACACAAACTATTTTTATAACACTTTGTGCTGGAAAAATTTCATGTTATTGGGAAGGAGGTTGTAACTTGGAAGGATAGAACTGTCAGAGAGGTTCAACTAGATGGTCTGAGGAGGTCCCTTGAAATCTCAATGATTCTGCACTTCTGTCCTACCTTTTTAAAAAATTAACTTGGTCAAAGTAGGAACAGAAGCATTTCTTATTCACATAACAGCCTATTAAAAGTAAGCTACACAAAGTAAGTTAACAAATTACTGGAGTTCTCAGAGCTGCTTTCATTCTGTTTCTCATCAGAAATCAAGTGTACAACAAAATATGTTTGAAGACAACATAGAAGAAAAGACGTTATTTGACATACTTTATGATGATATACAATAATTATCTGCCAAGCAATAGATCACATGGCTGCATTTGTTTGAGAAGACCTGGTAAATATAGCAAATGCAAATGAGCATGAAAATAGAATAATTGGTTAAAGTGGAACAATATCTTTGAATTTCACCAGATGCAGTGAAAAAAAATTTTTTGTTGTCTTTCCTGTTGCAAAAATGAGATGTTATTGACCTTTATGCATTCTTTAACAATTTTAATTACAATGTAAAATATAGTATGTATCTCATTCAAATTTCATTATATTTTGATCCTAAAAGGATTTTCTTCAAGAAAACAAAGCACAAAAATCATCAGTTTCAATTATGTGAGAAATTCCTTCAAAAGTTCTCTTCCAATTATAGAACTACAATCTAAGAAAAATCTCAAGATACTATTTCCTGTATTATTTATGTACATCTACACAGAAAGTCTTTTTACATCTTCTTACATTTACAAGAGTTTGTAAATTTTTAATCGTTTTTCAGGAGACATAACAACTAGTTTCCAGTACAGGCCAAAGAAGACTGAATTCAGATTTCAAGAAAGGACTATGTTTCTCACACAATATCTTGTACTATCTATATACACTTGAAGTGATTTGTTTAATGTAACATATAGGGGTCTAAAAATTACGCAAAAGTTTATATTGGAATTATATAAATATCTGTAGTTGTGACTATTCAGGTCATAATGTTTTGGTGTGTGCTTAATGTATCACAAGTAATGTTCAAAACTTTCTATGGGATATTCCTGAATGTATGTAGCTGCAAACTGAATAACAGAGTAAAGCACAGATCTTTCCAAAGCAGTGTAAAAGCCAGATTCAAACTTTAAAAGAAAGCAATTTTTTATCTCAGTTTAACAAGCATCAAAAAATAACTGAGCAAAGTTTTCATGTTATTTCTGTAACATCAAAGGATAACTTCCAAATATTTAAAGCAATTAAGAAGTGGGTACAGGGTGAGTATATATAATACTTGCTGCTATATATTATATATATAAACTTGCTGCTACTGGGATTCTCAAATGAGATTGTCTCTCCTTCTGACACTAAATAGACAATGTAGTGATTAGTATGTAGTGATTAGTCACACTGCAATCATTAAGGGTAGAAAAGGGGGAAATACTGTACCCATAATACAGATAAGGGGAGGAACTAGTGGTCCACCCCATCCAAGCTGAAGAAAGGTTATCCTATATGAAATAGAAATATATAGCCTGTTATTAGTTGTGAATCTGTAATGACAGACACTTGATGTTATGTTTTATAATTCAATCATATAAATATTTCCTACTAATGAAGTTTGGAATACTCAGTATTTCTTTCCTGGTAAAGGAATCTAAGGAATAGCCTTTGAATTTTAGAGGACATCAAATACTCAAATTTAGTTTTACAAGTCAGGAAATTGGACTGGAAATTTGAAATACAGTAAATGTTTAAAGCCATCAGCCAGAAATATGCATAAGGCATGCAAAACTGAAAGTGCAAGTGTATTTCAGATTGTTTTCTGCCTTCTACTATTTCTCTAATAAATCAAGCACGGCATGACATGCTTTATTTTGTGAAATTAGACATAAATGCATGCTTTATTGTCACTTAATTCTCTAACTCAGCAAAGCAATGTATACTTAGTATTCTACATTTACAGGTAGCATACCAATTCAGAACTAGCGCAAAAGCATTATATTGCAAGTACTAAAAAGCTAAACAAAAAGCAATGGGTGTATTCAAATCTCAGATTGCAGATACCTCTGCTTAGAAGGTACACTAATTGAGATGAGAATATAAACCCTAAAACAGAAATTTATATCAAATTAAAGCAATTCTTTACTTTCCTTCCAGTATCTGGGTGGAGTTGTTTTTGAGGTTCGCTATAGAAAGTATTAAAATTTCTCAGAATTCAGGAATATTTAGGGATAACAGAATAGTTACAAGTATTTACTATGCAATATGCTGTACTCTTCCGATTCACCAGAATGCTAAATTTATTTAAGAAAAATGTTGATTTAAAGTAGCTGAGAATTTAGCAGATTGTTTTACAAAATACATATGATCTGTTATATTTTCAAGGCAAAATTTGAACATGAGAGTAAACATTAAAATGATAAATACATGCTGAATAAAAACTCAGCTTGTTTTGTCACAGCTCAGCATAGGTATAGGCAATATAAGAAAGAAAAGAGGGTTGATTTATTTTTACTGGCAGGTAAAAGAATCTGATTTTATGGATTTTTATGAAATGAGCTCAGTTTCTGAGAAGACTGTAACTTGAATATAATCTTATCATGAGCTGGTCAATTATTTATTATTTGAATCTTTTTACTGTTCGTGAGTCATTCATAAAGTAATGTTACTATCTGGCAATGAGCTGTTGTGAATACTTGCCAAGTGCTTTGGGAAAACACTTTTTCAGAAGTGCATGTAACTAATAGTAAAGGTAAGGCCTATACAGCCAGTCAAATTTTCTAAGTGACTGGAATCAGGCATTTCATTGATTAACATTAATATTGGAGAACAGAGCTGAAATGGTTTTGCTTTTCCAGGCTTGTCTGTGATTCCTACACAGTAAGTTGCTTATGAATTATTCATGTTTTATATCTGAATTTCTACCATATGATTGGGCTTCTGGCATAATTTCATAGTTATTTAGTAAGAAATAAGGGAAAGCAGTAAATAGATTTTAAACCACGGGTACTTTTCTTCAAGCATAAATATTCTAAATCTTTTAAGTGGAAAATTTACTAAGGCAATCATGTAAGGATACAGAAAAATGGAATAAAACATTTGGTAGTCAATTTTGATATTATCTTTCTGTAAATTATATATATATATATATATTTTTTTTTTTTTTTTCAT
>JAOEHY010020304.1:0-10004 GCA_025447955.1 Psilopsiagon aurifrons
AAGACTGGTCCCAGCACCGATCCCTGAGGGACACCACTCGTTACTGGTCTCCAGCTGGACATTGAGCCATTGACCACGACTCTTTGCATGATGCCATCCAGCCAGCTCTTTATCCACTGAGCTGTCCACCTCTCAAATTGATGTCTCTCCAACTTAGAGACAAGGATGTCATCTTCTCCCATCCTCTCCAGCCCTCAACTGCAAACAGACAGACTCACTTCAAAACTGATTTTGCTGTTGATCATAAATAAATCAGTCACTAGACCTGGTCCTTAACAGGAATGAACTGGGTTGACCAGACAGACTGAAGGATGCTTGATTTGCAGACAACTAAATATCTGTCTTTTCTGCTCAGAAGTGAGAGCATATCTATCCTTTTCTCAAAAGAGAAATTCAGCAAATTAAGATGTAGCCACTAGGCTGACCAAAACAGTATGTCTTGGAAAGCTTTAGGAAATTTGGAGTCCCAAACTGAGGGACATTAAGCTTCCAGTTCTTTTAAACAGAAATGGATAATATTCAAATTTGAATAATACAAAGAATGGTTTGTGTTGGAAGGGAGCTTAAAGATCATTTAATTCCAAACCCCCTGCCATGGGACATCTTCCATTAAACTAGGTTGCTCAAAGCCCCATCCAACCAGGGCTTGAACACTTCCAGGGATGGGGCATTCACAACTTCCTTTGGCAACCTGTTCAGGTACCTCACCACCCTCACAGTAAAGAACTGCTTCCCTATATCTGATATTCTTCTGTCTATATAATATCCTATCCTCTTTCAGTTTAAAGCTATTGCCCTTGTCCTGTCACTGCATGTGCTTGTGAGATGTTCTTTTCCAGATTTCTGATAGGCCCCCTTTAGGCACTGGAAGGCCACTATAAGGTCTCCCCTGAGCCTTTTCTTCTCCAGGCTGAACAAATCCAACTCTCTCAGCCTGTCTTCATAGCAGAGGTGCTCCAGCCCTCAGATCATCTTCATAACCCTCCCTGAACTCACTGCAACAGGTCCACGTCCTTCTTACATACTGAACACAGTACTTCAGGTGGGTCTCATGAGAGCAAACTAGAGGGGTAGAGTCACCTCTTTGTACCTGCTGGCTAAGCTCTTTTTGATGCCACCCAGCATATGGTTGGTTTCTGGGCTACAAGCACAAACTGACAGCTCATGTTGAGCTTCTTGGCATCCAACATTCTGAAGCCCTTCTCCTCAGGGCTGCTCTCAAACCAATCTCCAACCAACCTCTATTTGTGCTTGGGATTGCCCCAACCCAGAGTCAGGATCTTGCCCTTGGCCTTGTTGAACTTCATAACATTTGTGCTGGCAAACCTCTTGAGTCTATCAAGGTCCCTCTGGATGGCATTCCCTCCCTCCAGTGTATCAACAGAACCTGACAGCTTGGTGTCATTGGCAAACTTGCTGAGGGCACACTTAATCCCACTGTCTATATTGCCAAGAAAGATGTCAAAACCCAATACCAACCCCTGAGGGACACCACTCGTCACTGGTCTCTTCTTGGACACTGAGCCATTGACTGCAGCTCCGGATGGAGTGTGACCATCCAGCCAGGTCTTTATCGAGCAAGTGGTCCACCCATTAAATCCATGCCTCTCCAGTTTAGAGACAAGAATGTCACGCAGGACAGTGTCAAATTCTTAAAGTTAAACATTTTCTATACTGAGCTCCAATGTCACCCAGGCTCCTTTGGCAAGTGCTTGTCACTCCTTTTAGAGTCTATATCTTTTTCTGGAACTAAAGACAGGTGGATACAGCTGCGCTTGTGACCCAGTCCCCTTTGACTTTCATTTTTCCTGAATGGCACCTCCAATAAACCAAGGCAAGTTCTCTACCTACATAGGCAGTCTCATTTTCCCACAGTGTGTTTTGGATTGGGTTGGGAAACTTCGTATCAACATCATGTTCATGCAGGATCTCTACAGGAATAGTTCTAGGAACTGCACCAATTGCTCCTCTACATGATATGCGCCACTGATAACAATGCATGTTCAAGTGCACTAAGTGAGGAGAAAATTAAGAAACAGGAGGAGGGAGCAGGTAGAAAAATTCTGTTCTATGAACGAATGTGGTAGAGCAGCCTTTTCAAAATGTTAGCCTAGTGCACTGATTTGTTACTGCCTTCTCTGAAGTGATGTAATCAAGACATCAATTCATGTAATCACTCACCACATACAACACCATTACCTTATCTTTGGAAAAAGAATATTCCTCTGAGAGTCCCTTATTTTGTGCTGATAATTATTGTTAACAGTGATCTTGAATGAAATTGCAGATGACTCTCCCTTTATACAATTTCCTTCTTTATATACTTTTTTTGGAAGCTGACAGAAGCATTTAGTTTGGAACTGATACATATTCCAATACTGATCAAAGACAGCTTTGATTTCCTTTTGTACCCTCCTTTTCTCTATCACTTGTTCAGTTACATTTCACAAATCAGGAATGATGAAAAAGGCAGACTAGGAACTAATTCTCAAAGTGCAACTTGGAAGAAATACAATTTGCACCATTGTCCTTTATCTTTCAAGCACCTAAAATGATCATTAATATTTCATAGATGAAAAGGAAAAATTCAGATGCAACTGTTACAATTGGGCTGTATTATAAATAATAGCTACTAGAGAGATTTCAAGAGAGCTTAATTTGGGAGTAAAAGAGCCTTTGAGAAGAACTGAGATGTCTGCTTCTATATCCCCCAATGAGAGCTTTTGAAAAAAATGTTTTATTAAGTCATTAGTTCACTTTAAAAGTACGGGAGAAACATAGAGGGCAGTAGCTTGCAGAGCCATAAATCTGACCTGATTCCTAAGTGACAAGAGCTTGCAGGCTGTGGCCTTTTTATTTCATCGCAGTGCAACATACTATGGACTGCTCTGCCTCCTCCTGTCTAAGGCTATTTTTCCAGGACATTTTTTTTTCTTAACTGCCATGATTTCTGGAGACCTTTCTATTCCTCTGTAGATTTCTAGGCAGTGCTCCTCTTGCTTCCTGATCTTCCATCCCAGCTTCTGTCACTGTCTCCCAACTTGCCCTTCTACTCACTACAGCTGCCTCTGTCCACCTTCTTTACTCCTGCCTCTTTTTCCAGCTGTACCAGTGGGAAGCTCAATCTAAGAAGGCCAGAAAAATCAGTACATGTGGGACCTGCTGTGAGGTATTTTACCTGCTGCTGGAGTCCTTCAAACTGTGAGTCACTATCTCTGCTAAAATCCATCACCACCAGAAAACAGCATTCCTACAGATTTTAGCTTTTATAATGCACCATTACTGATTTCTCTGTTGCTTCACACTTATTCATCTCAATTTCAATGGGTATTTTTAATATAAAGTAATTCACTGTTGCTTCCATTTTAGATCTGTAATTTGAGAAAAATGTCCTGAAGTAATGACAGGCACTTTTGTGTGCCAGCACCACTTTCAGTCAAAGAAGGTTTGGAGAAGATTTCTTTGTCCCATGGCAGTCACTGTCAGTTCATCAAAAGGAAAACTTTATTCCGCAGATGATAGCATAGCATGGTGCAGTCCATGTCCACAGCAGCAGAATCAATGCCTGCCCTCCAGGCCTTATCCAGCAGAGATGCTCATAGCCCATCCACAAGCACAGTTAATTATGTCCCACCCTGCATCCTTAGCTTGTGCTAGCTCTGACCAAAGGGCTCTGGATGTTGGGAGTGGCCAAAAGGTATATTCTAGGAAGGAATATCAGAATAAGTCAAACATAAAGCTATATCTCTCATATGCTCCCCAGCCTCCAGCTTCCTGAGCTGGACGTTGGTTTTCTGTCTTATAAACCCTCACAGTGTACTTTTCTTCATTAACTTTCCTGTCTCCACTTGAACCCCCTAAAACCGTTGCAGCCAGTACAGCTTTGGGCAGAAATGCTGTACACAAGAACTGCCTCTATTTGCTTGTTTTCAACCTGCCTCCTGCTAATTTCGTTTGATAACCCTCATTCCTCTTGTAAGACACAGAGAGAGCAGTTATTTCTCTCTCCATTCATGCCAGGGGCAGCTAAGGAACATCAAAAAGCATAAGAACAGCCATTTGAAAGACACAAATTAAGATATCTGAGAATCTTTTCGAACAAGAACACAAGGTCTTTCTTTAACAGTTTCATGCATACTTTAAATAAACAGTGGCGATGATGAAAGACCAATCTCTTGAACTGGAAAGGAGCTGTAATCCTGCATATTTCATCTAGGAGCTGGCTGCACTTAGCTTAACATGAGACTTTCTCGAATAGTCTGTGAATGGAGAACATTACCAAAGCCCCTGCACACTGTCTGTGAGTTTTCATTTTCATTAAATAGAGCTAAGTTGGCCACCTACTGTTCATATTCTGATATCAATCAGATGGGTTTTTCTCACATCAAGAGAAACTAAATGGTTTTAGTTTAAAACAGATGGCAAACTGTTGGCAGGAGCTTTCAGGGACATCAACAATTGTACAGTAAAGGACTCATAGGACAGATGAGAAATTAAATACCCAGTGCTAGAAAGTGACCTGAAATCAAATCCAAGGTATAGTACACCACACAGCAGGATGTTGAAAACTTTCCTACAGATCTGCATTCTGCAGCTAGCTCCTGTCTCTTTCAAGGACAGAGCAAAAGCCCCACTTTAAAAGGACATTGCCTTTTGGAGCAATGAAAATTCACATCCAAGTCTGGATCAGGCTATTTGCATGTTTCTCACAGATTGTTTCAAACAGAGTGTCTGTCACTCCTGAGCCAGGTGAGAAAAAACTTCTTGGTAAGACAGAACAGCTGAAACAAAACACTACAAAAGCAGTTTACAGCAATAAAAGTCTGTCAGCCTATCAAACATAAGCATATGAAAGATATTCCTGGAAAACACACACTTAATTACCCTACTATCTAGGTTGTCAGCAGCCTGAAATCCTGATGTAAACACCTGGCTGGGGAAATACTGCTGTTCGGATACACAGGCAGGTCAGTAAGCACAAATATGCTGAGGGGTTATCACAACTGCCAAGGTTGGAAAGACTCGCATTTCACCTTGCAGAGTCCTTAACATGGGGGACTACTTTTCTTTGGGAGCAGAAGCTACTGCTGGAATGAAGAGCACTCCCCCATAACAGGCAGCCTGACTACAGGCTACCCGTGTTACAGGAGATGAGTCTGCCAGCTTCCACATAAATATTCTTGGTGATTAGAAATGGAAACACAGGCCAAGGGCTTTTTAATTCAGTCTTGAGAAAGCGAGTCAGCCAGACATGTGGAGTGACAGCTGTTATGTGGCATTTAATTGAAGCTGGCCCCACAAGCTGTTGCCACAGCTCAGAATGCTGTTTCTATAAGTCAGCTAGCACATCCCCTAACATTATCATCATTGCAAATCAGCCATCATCCCTAATCACCCTTCTAGCATCCATCCCTATTCATCACTTCATGATACCCTGAACTTCTGATTATCCTGAACTTTGGTTCCCATCCTGCTGGGAGCTCTGAATGACTGCAAGAAGACAATATTTTGAGGAAACACAAAGAAAAGCTGGAAGTTTACACCTTCTGTATACACTGATGAGTCAAAAATTGTTTTGGATCCTATGGAAGGTTGCTTAATACTTTAAAAAATGCATTAAATGTCCATTCCTAGGGCTTCAAAGCTTCTCTTATTATGAGAAGATAAAGATTTTCTTATGCACAGATGTATTTTAATTACCACCAAGGCATGCATTCAGTTTCTCCTAGAATCACACAGTCCCTTTTCCTTACACTTTCTCATAACTGTTTATTGAGTCAAAACTCTTCTGCAGATGAGCCTAAGCTGAATCAGATGCTTTTGAAGGCTAGTATGTTTTTCTTAAGCTGTTTATCTCTCCCTCAGAACTTTTTTCACAGCCTAGCCCTCCTGGGCTCCTTTGTACAGCCCCCAGATTCCCCAGAGAAGGGTCATGAGGAATCAGTGGGTTTCCATTTTTATTAGAATGGCTATGTGCCAGTGGTTGGATCATCAGAGTGAAACTCTTTTACAGCTCAAAAAGTTGCACTTAAACCAATACTGACATAACATTTTATTTTCCAAAACATAGCACCACTGTTCTCTGCATCTCCAGTATTCTACTGCTAGGAGTCATTTCATGTCGTAAACCCCAAAATTTCCTTGTACAGGAATGCTGACATCTGTTAAAAGCACACCTGTTTTTACAATGAGAAGGCCAGCGCACCAGTGTAAAACCTTCTGACATACTAAAAACAAATTAAAAAAAATAAATAAAAACAATCACCTCCCCCATGTTGTTCCTGAGATGGACTTCTACACTCTGTCTTTCCTCTTTGATCCCAAACTGACTCAAATGCACACCAATCAGCTCAACTCATCCAGCACATTTTTCAACCACTTCCAGAATGTTCTTTCTAAATTATTTTATGCTGGGAGCCTTTCCCTAATCAGTAAGAGTATAGGACAGATGCTCTTACCTCCCAAAACAAGTATTCTTCTCTCCCTGTCCCGTTTCAAGAAAGTAGGACTCCGGAAGTCAGTGCTTACTGTTGATAAGAAAACTTCCTTTACAGTGACTGAGAGCAGCAGCAAGTCCGCAACTTGCAAAATGGTTATATCCATGGAGAACTGAAGGCTGTCTACCATTCTTTAAAACGGGCAAACCTGCAGAGCCAGGACCTAGAGAGAAATCACAAGTGATTTCACAAGTGCTCTTTTTCTTTCTTCTTTTTCTTTCTTTAAATCTGGAAGAGAAGGTTGTTCTTGCAGTGCAAACAAAATAAAGCCTCTTGATATGGTCTGTGCTACATGTGTGCTTCATTGTTCCCAAACTCGCCTGGGACAGCAAAACTCAAGCAAGCACTCTAACCAAACATCAGGCTGAGGCAACATAAGGATGTAGATCCTGCACAGCTTCCAAATCAACCTCACTTAACCCTGGCATTGCTTAAAACACTTTGGAACTTCAGTGGTTTTGACCTGAGCTTCCAGAGTACAAAAGGAACTTAGGAGAAATCCAGCTTGCAGAATGCATTTTGATACGATGATAACTTTGCCCAGTTCTGCTCATGCATTCAGGGTGCAGCCTGGGCTGCAGACTCCCTGTTTGATTCTCTGACCTGGGGAGGAAGGCAGGCTCAGGATAAATTGCAATAAAGTAGATCAGAGAAGTTTGGGACAGGGGAACAGCAAGAGGATTAGTACAGGTACACTTTCCCTACAATTAAAAGCAGTCATCTTCCTCCAGAATACAGGGACACCTAGTCCTGCCATCAGCGGATTCTTCAGAAGAGGCATCACCCTTCTTTTTGCAGGAGAAGATTGATGTAAGCACTGATATGAATACATACCAGTCCATATGGTAGGCATCTGATTCAGAGTGGTGTAAGCACTGCTAAAACCTCACAGGAAGTCGGAAAAGGTGGAATTTTCTTTCTAAAGTTTTATGGCACTCATACCACAACATACTGCAGGACCCTGGATGTGCACAGCAAAACGTGCCTTCTTTAACCACTATCAAGTCTTTTTCTTTTCATGTGCCATCTGCAGGATTCTGGTATATAGATTGCAAATAATTTTGGATTTATCTGCATCTGTGTTTTTCGCAAATACCTGTAGACAACCTGGCACAGACACACTGTGGTATAACTTGACGTCTATTATCTCTATCATCACTCTGATTCAGCTGAACTTTAAAGCAAAAAGCTTTCTTTGGAGTTTCAAGCCTGTCTAAGCACCTCAGGTGTTTTCAGCATTTCTTCTCTATGAAAAATACATCCCCAAATGATAAAGCATTGTGAAAAAAAAAAAAAAAACCACCCAGCAAATCCAGCTTTGTTTATTAACAGTCAGTGTTGGCTGGGAACACAAGACATGCCAGGCTGCATTCGTCTAACTTGGTCCCTTTGCAAGAGCAGCCAACAGCAGATGATTCTGACAGAGGTGGGAAGAACTAATGCAGACAGAGGCAGGCAAATTTGTCTTTACATTGGTCCTGCCCTGATCCCAACAGACCTATTTCGCCTCACACTATAGGGGCTGATAACCTTACTCAGTCTTACCACGTGGGAGCAATAGTACGGGAAGCAAGGCGCAAAGGTAAGTACTCCCAAGCAGGAGGGCAATGCATGCCATGGGGAAAGAGTGACCACAGCATATTAAGCCCACACATCCAGTCTGCCAAAGATCCCAGAGTGTGGTCATTAGATCTCAATCATACAATGAGAACTATCAGAACTTTGCCCACTGCTGCTGGGTGATCAGGTTTGCTTCTTGGTTGTAGCCACGTTGTTCCATTTCTGAGCCAGGGTGAGCTGAGCATCATCCTATAAATTGCAGCCTTTCTGCTTCAGCAACAGAGACTGAAAAACTGAACTGTATAGGTTCATTACTGTCAGAGAGAGAAGGAATGATTTGTAAAGAAACATTTCAAGAATCAGTGATTAGTACTGAAGCTTACATGCTCATCATATATTAAAGGTGTAGTTCCACACAAGAATAATTATGGCATGAAGAAACTGGCTAGATGGATGATAGAGGGATTAAAAAACAGGCTATCAGAAATCCTGAGATTGCTGAAAAATCAGGCTTTCTGGAATTAAAGAAAAAAAAAAATAAGAGAAGAGACAGAAAAAATAATAATAATTAAAAAAAAAAAACCACAGGATTTTTCTTTATTTCATGTCTTTAGAAGTTTGAGTTACTAAGTTTTTCCTAATTATAATTAAATATTACAACTTCCTAGAAAGTGGAACTGGTTCTCTATCCAAAAGTTCAAACATAAAACAAGGAGGCTGTGATCATCACATCCTGAAAAAATGCAGAGCAAAAGACTATTCTCTTGTTCTTTTTGATGAGAAAGCATTCTGAAAACTTGTTCACTGTAACATTGATTTTTCAGTCAGAAGACATTTCTCATTTAAATTCCTTTGTTGGACATGAAATTGCTATCAGGTTAACATTAAACTGACACCAGTAGCATGACTTTTTAAGACAAGCCTAAATGATTTATTTTTTTTCACCAAAAAAAAAATCTTCTGTGAAAATTTTTCAGGCTACATTCTCAGCTTTTCAGTGAACTCAAATTTCACAACCCAGTGTAAAATGCAATTCTTTCCCTCCACTCAGAAACAACAGCCCATACCTTGGCCAGCACAAACCAGAATAACTAGACTGCAGGAGGACCATGTTCACTTTTGCACTTGCTGAGGCCTGGGTTGAAAATAATTGCACATCTGTGAGAATTATTCAGTTTAGAGATCAAATCAACATAAAGATGGAATAAACACATAAAAGAAAGTATTATACCTAACGCTTGTAGGATTTTCTAGCAAAAAGATCAATATCATGTACCCTCTCCTCTTAAGAAACACAACTGGTTTTGAAAATATTCTATAGAAATTATTCTTTACCTTGCTACCTTTCAGGTATTTGCTCCAGTGTATATTTTTGCTACGGTAAAACTGTAAGGAAAGATGCAATGTAGAGCAGCATCAGGAGACACTCTTCTCTGTGTGTGGTTCGCACTTTGCTGGAAGAGAAAACCCATTTCATGTCAGGGAAGGGTACTCAATCAGCCCCAATGTCATTTAAGAAATAGCACAGAAATAGCTGGGATCTAAGAACTTGTAGGCCCTGGCAGTATTTTTTAACCATAGAGAAGATGTGATAATATAAGAGGTTGCAGTGTGCAAATGACCTCTACTTTCTTGATTGTAGTCTTTGTTAAAATACTTGGGTAGAGCAAGGGACAATGGAAGTTGAGCTAGTACTCACGCTGAAAAGACTGTTCAGCTTTCTCATACTTTGTGAAAATAAAATTTAAAGGAAAATGACACGATACAGAAGGCTGCAAATTATCTTGAGTTCATCAACTCTAACTGACCAGCAATTGCTTAAGAAGCACATTACCTGTACTCTCATAAGTTACAGAATAGTGCTGTGTCATGGTTTAAACCCAGTCAGCAACTCAGTCACACAGCCACTTGCTCACTCCCCCCCTCCCCCCACCCCTTTCCTCACCC
>JAOEHY010020310.1:0-15000 GCA_025447955.1 Psilopsiagon aurifrons
TAGAGCAGTTGATGTCATCTACCTGGACTTGTGCAAAGCATTTGACACTGTCCCACATGACATCCTTGTCTCTAAATCAGAGACATCAATTTGATGGATGGACCACTTGATGGATAAAGAACTGGCTGGATGGCCGCACGCAAAGAGTTGTGCTCAATGGCTCAATATCCAACTGGAGGCCTGTAACGAGTGGTGTCCCTCAGGGATCAGTGTTGGGACCAGTCTTGTCCAACATCTTTGTCGGTGACATGAACAGTGGGATTGAGTGTGCCCTCAGCAAGTTTTCCGATGACACCAAGCTGGGTGATTCGGTTCATATGCTGGAGGGAAGAAATGCCATTCAGAGGGACCTTGACATGCTTGTGAGGTGGGCTGATGCCAACCATATGAAGTTTAATCATGCCAACTGCAAGGTCCTACACCTGGGTTGGAGCAATCCCAGGCACATCTCCAGGTTGGGCAGAGAAGAGATTCAGAGCAGCCCTGTGGAGAGCTTCAGGGTGTAGGTCAATGAGGAATTGAATGTGAGCTCACAGTGTGGGCTTGCAGCCCAGAAAGCCAGTCGTATCCTGGGCTGCATCAGAGGAACATAACCAGCAGGTCAAGGGAGGTGATCCTGCCCCGCTACTCTGCTCTTGTGAGACCTCACTTGGAGTACTGTGTACGGTTCTGGCATCCTCAACATAAAACCAACATGGAACTGTTGGAACAAGTCCAGAGGAGGGACATGAGGATGATCATGGGACTGGAGAACCTCCCATATGAAGATAGGATAAGAAAGTTGGGGCTGTTCAGCCTGGAGAGGAGAAGGCTGTGTGGAGACCTCATAGCAGCCTTCCAATATCTGAAGGGGGCCTATAGGGATGCTGGGAGGGACTCTTCATTAGGGACTGTAGCGATAGAACAAGGGGTAACAGGTTTGCACTTAAGCAGGGAAAGTTTAGATTTGATCTAAAGAGGAAGTTCTTTACTGTAAGGGTGATGAGGCATTGGAATGGGTTTCCCAGGGAAGTTGTTAATGCTCCATAGCTGGCAATGTTCAAGGTCAGGCTGGACAGAGCCTTGGGTAGCATGGTTTAGTGGGAGGTGTCCCTGCCTATGGCAGGGGTTTGGAAATAGATGATCTTAAAGTCCTTTCCAACCCTAACTACTCTATGATTCTAAGTGGTATTGGATCCTGGCTGTTTGGAGGTCAGTCTGATGTTCCAGGTGAACAGTTAAGAGGAATGAGGAACTGAAACACTTCCCTTTGGGAATATGTGCAATACAATTCATCTAATCAAATGCCAGTATTGATGTGTGATCTAATACTTTCAAGTCAGTGGAGACAAACTAGCTTTTGAAGCATGTATCAAGCCATACTAAAGTAGGAGACAAAACTGGATCTGAATAGTTATAGAAAAGTCCAGGTTAGAAGGGAACTCAGGATGCTATATTTTGCTGAAACTATGGCCTTACATTACGTTATTCATGGCCTTTTCAAACCTGATCTTGAATGTTTCTAGCCACGGAAATTTCACAGGTTTTCTGAGCAACCTGATCAAAAGTTTAATTGTTATTTCAATGTAATTCAATTGTTAATCACTCAGAAGTGTTGATTTCTCCCTGCTGACTACAATGTGAGATGGGAGGATGCATACAGCTACAATAGAGATGATGAAATAAACCCCATCTCCCGCAAGACTGAGTCTGCTCTGCACAGACCTGATCAAGCTAAGGAAGATGGAAACTTCCATGTGAGCAGTGGTCATGTGCTGGGGCAGCATGAGGCATAAGGAATCACATGTACTGACCTGTATTCATGACTCTAATCTCCATCTTTTCAGAGTTTATTGACTCCCCTTCTATCACTGGAGTTTTTACCCGAAAAAAATACATTAAATTTACACAAGTACTTTATTGTGTGCTTATCTCACCTAGCTGGATCCAAGTACTAGCAAAATATGCACTACTCCAGGGAATTTGCTGATACTATCTATCAACAAGCTTGGCAGTTTTAACCAATTTTACAGGAAAAATGAAGATTATATTCAAAATCATCTGCATTATTTGTTTTTTTTTTTAAACATGATTTCCAGTATGCCCAAAATGAATAAGAAGTTAACAAACAACCACTATCTCTGAGGTGGAAGGAGATATGATTTCCATTTAGTTTACAGCTTCTGGAAAAGTAAAATAATTTTCAGCAAAATTAAAGTGGTTTTCAGTGGCATGTTAACAGAGTCAGAATAAAACCGCATATAGCTAGCTGCCAGTTTTATATTTAAAACATCTGTCACAGAGTTCTTCATGAACAAGAAAAGGTACAAATCTGTACCCTTTCTCGTCCATGAAGAGGCCATGGTTTTTAAATTTCTGTAAAGATGCTTCAAAATTTCAATTTCAAAATTTCCATTTCAACTATGATTTTACTCTTCCTTAAATAAAAACTTACAGAGTAAATGAATTGCAGAAAAACACCATGTTTTGCTTTCTACCGAACTCTATTAAAACACTTGATAGGTTTGTTTTCATACCAGCATGGAAAGAAGACAGACATCCAACTATTTGAAGCTGTCATCAGCTGGAACTACTATTCTCCAGACAGCTCTGTCCTGATCCCAGTCAAACCCAAGTAATAAGGAACGTAGTTAGCAAGAAATTTAAATATTTAGTCATTGGAAATTACTTGGTTTCTTCAAGAGAGCAAAACTTTTATGTGGTGAACTGTAAGCATTTATGTAATGGGGTCAGCAACAGGCTGTCTGAAATATTTATGTTTGTACTCAATGTAAAAAAAGGGGGAACGAAAATATGAATTGTCATTCAAAGTTACCTTTACAAAGATGGTGTTTATTATTTACTAGAGCTGACAAAAAGACACTAAACTGTTTTGATGATCTGAGAGAATTATACAAAACTATAAAACTTGTCCATTTTAACTGGAGCCATGATTGTGTTTGAGCACTAATGGTTTATGAGGAGATCAAATAATGAGCAAAAAGAAATAAAATGTCTTATCTGCTTGTGGATATAGACAGTTAAAAATATAGACACTGTGCTTTGTGAAATAATAAAAATAATTTAAATGTATTTTAAAATATGTTTTTACTGGAAATGGAAAGCTGCTGTATTTATGAATGCACATTAGAACTATGCATATTTATTCCCATAAGTATGCACTTCCACATGATATAAGGAGCAGGCATTACAAATTACAATATCAAATTCTAAATAGAAAACCAAATCTGGACATGAGAACACTCTGCAGAACACGATTTGTTATATTTCATTGATGTGATTTTGAACCTGGACCAAATGGTCATTTGGTGGATTGTGATATATGTCTATTCATATTATTTTTTTTGTCAATCACATGGAATAGATGTTCCTTGTATTACTGTATAGTCGGAAATATGCCTGCTTGGTGGGGGAAAGTAATTTGTACAAAATGTCATAAAAGATGTTCTTTGTCTACACCATAATTTGGGCAAATATTTACTCTAGGAGAGAATGTGAAAACATTGGAAATGTGGAAGAACTAACTTCTTTTATCAATCTTAGCTTTGCCTCCTTTGCCTGGTTATTATTTGCATCATTGAGGAGTCATAGTAAAAGTAGAAACTCCTAAAATCCCTCTCTTTAATAGCCAGTTGACTTGTTTCAATCTAAAAGCAGTTTTTCCTACATGCAATATCCTTAGCTCTTTTCTCCTGCAGAGACAAATAATACGTGTTGGGGATCGCTGACTCTTTCTCCCAGCACACGGCTTTGCAGCTATAAGCAGTGCTGTGTTTTCTATATGATTTGACTATTGTTTAGGGAGCTTTTTATGATGGTAAAGGACAACTGCTGAAGCTAAATTGGCAAAGACAGCTCTAGAAAGCCTGAGTGGAGAGGCCAGCCGTGTACCTTGACAGGTTTCTGTGGGCAAGGGCAAGGAGCAGCATGCATGTCGCCTGCGCCTAATGAGAATGAGAGATGCTCCCATGCAGTGTGAAGGCAAAAGTTGTGTCCCAGGAGAGGGACATTCAGCATCTGAACCTCCTACTCTCCTCAGCTTTGCCTCCTCCAGATGCTCTACTCAGCAGAAATGCTACCCAGGGGTAGGAGGGTTAGGCAGAAGGTGGAAAAAGTTTTTTTATACTTGTAGGGTGAGAAGGGAGGAGGAACAAGTGGAAGGATATTTAAACAAAGGCCCGTGGGGGAGGAGTGCGACAGTTGACAGCAGGGTGAAAAAAGTAACTTTTGACTTATTTTTATTTAGAGCTTTGGTCTGAAAAGGATGAATGACGTCAATTCAGTGTCTAGGAACTTTAGTGTCTTAATTAGGTTTAACAGGAAAACAGATTCCAGGTTTTTTTTGTTTGTTTCTGTTTTCTGGTGGTTTTTTTTTTGTTTTGATTTTTTTTTGTTTGTGTGTGTGTGTGTATGTGTGTGTGTAAAAAATCTCATGGTTTTAAAGTCATTCATGCATTGCTTTTACCTTCATCTGCAATGACATTTATGCTGTGACCTGTCCAAACAGAAGGGGACACCTCTCCTCACATCCTTTCTTGAGCCCAGTGGGGAGGCCTTTGACTCCTTTAAGCCATCAGTAAAGCTTATCCCTGGCAATGCTAGTATTTAATGGAGGAGCCTTTACGGTTTTAGCTAAGACGTAGGTATTTGCTTATTAGAGCTGGTAAGAAAAATGACCTTTCCCTTCACCTAATCTAGGCACTAGAGGGCATCCCTCACCTACGAGTTGCGCGAACATGTCTCATACCGCTGTGGTGACTCTTGCAATGCGGACTTCATTCTCCCTTTCTCTTTCCATCTATTGTGCTGGTTTATCTGAATGACAACGTAAAAACCAGTGCTGATATGTCAAACAGTTCCTACTTTGGGCCTCAGAAGTCCGTACCAAAGGCACTAAAAGTGCAACTTGACCGAACCAAGAATAACAGTACACACCCAGCAGCCATGCTGAACCCCAAAAGAAGTCAGTTTGCAGAAAAAAAGAAAACAAAACAGGGGGCCACAGTAATTTTCATAATGGATCTTCATATGACCACCACAGCCTAGAAGTTTATTACAGCTCCTCTGTTGAACTTAGCAGTACCCCCCAAAAGTCAATGATTTTAGTCTATTTTAGAGGAAGAAATGTCTTAGTCATGCTAGAGACTTTTGAGATGGCTTTGGTCAATATACCTAATCACTATATAACTAATTTTGTCTTTTCTTTCCTCAAACAGATAATCAAGATGTTGAGCACATTTCTGGCATACAGAAATATTAAAGGCCTCCATACATCAAAGACTCTTAAGACCTTTTTTAATAATAAACTTAGAACCACTTAAAGTAATCAAGAATGACACAGTCTTGGGTCCTAATGTTAGTGAACCTAATATTTAGGGATTTAATAAGACTAGTAAGTCATTATGTCAATTTGTCTATTGCCATCGCACAGAAAAAGCCAAGGTTGTTTTCTTCATGTCCTCTGAAATATGGAATAAGCCTGTGTCTTTCTGTTTCTGACTCTTACAGCAGCTGGAGCCATTGAGGGATGAGTTTTCTTGCAGTAGTAACGCTACAAGTTAGTGCTACATGGAAGTAACATGTTCTTGGAAGCAACATGTACAAAGAGGACACCTTCTACTACAAAGGCAATGAGCACTGCTGAGTTTGGCAGAGGATTGGTTATGTAGATAGAAAATGAGTTTCATACTGTGTTCTGTTGGGATGTTGATGCACATGGTGATGCCTTTTCTCAAAGTTGCAATAGATAAAGTTCATTGTTAGCCAATCTAGGCAAACAGGTCTCTGTCAAAATGATCTCAGTCTCCTAAGTATGTATCTTTAGGACTCTTTTGGACAGTAAAGGAGTCCAAAACAAAAAGCAATGCCATAGGCTTGATAAGAGGTTTGCTATTGGCTTTAAGCAAAGGGCAGTGAGGCAAGCACAGCTCTGTCCTTTAGGAAAATGAATCTAATTCTGACTTACAGTAGAGGTACTTTGCCATCAATCCAAGACAAGCAGTTGAAAGAAAGCTTCCTCACTCCCAGTCTCCAGATGCATAGCTCTGTCTATTCTTCTCTGTTAAGACTCAAGATGTGTGCAGGACTGTGAGGGTAAACTGATACCTTCCGTAGAACTGTAACTCCTTTACAGCTTTCTTTTTATTGCAAGCAGGTGTGATATGGACACACCTGTAATTCAGAGCAGCCCTGTTGTAGTTCTCTGTGCTCAGTGGTCCCTGAGAAGCTCAGTTCCTCCTCTTAGGTGCTGGTAAACCTCCACTGATGCAGTTTCAGCACTATTTCTGCCTTGGGGAGTCTCCATCCTTTGAGATAAAAACCTCAGTAGACAAGGTCCTGGCAGTGTCTTCTAGTTGACCCTGCTTTAAGCAGGAAGATTAGACTAGAAGATCACCAGAAGTCCCTTCCAGCCTCAACCTTTCTGTAATTCTGTGGTTCTGTGGTAATATGTGCTGAGACCTCAGCTTGCTTGCCTAGATCTGTATGGTCCTTTCAGGTTATGATCCTAGAAGGTGTTGACTTTTAGGATGAGCTGAGTGCCCTCAGTATCAAGGAGGAGGGATCTGAAATTCCCAGAGCTGCTACTTGCAGCCAGACAACAAAGTAAGTACTTAGAGGATTCACCCAGATTAGAAGAGATTCAGGTAGAGTTTTCCCTTTGCCTGAGGGGTTTGAACCTGTATCTCCCAGCTGAAGGTTTGAAGAGCCTGGCAGTATATGGTGAATGATATTTAAACAATAAAAAAACACCAAGGAAGTATCTCCTGGGCCTGTCTAGAGTTTATCTGTAAGCAGATTTCATTCATTTATGTGTGGGGAGGGAAAAGGCTTGCCTAAATATTATGCTTTCTTATGGGAGAAAAAAAATCATCACAGTTTTGGAATAGCTCCAGAAAATTCACAAGTTTAAAAAAAAACTTGTAGAGTTGGTATGAGACATGCATCTTTTTCACAAGAACATTTGTATAATTGATTTGTAAGTCAGACCCCCGCACAAAATGCACAGATTAATGCTGAGGATACTGCAGGACCAAACCATTTTCTGGTGCCAGCATGTATCAGAGTGAACTTCCATTTTGCCACTTGTTCTGTCTGTAGCTTTAGGCAAATCACTTCTCTTTATACAAAATACTTATTATGATATTTAACACTGTGATTGAAAAGGATTGCATGCAAGGAAACATTTTAATTAAATATATACTATATTGCAATATTTCGAGCCCTACCTTCTACCAAGGAAGTCAAGAGTGTGACATTTGCTGCTTTTCTTCTTCCTGCAGGCAAATTCAGTCCCAGTCTGTCTAATTTTTCTCGCAAGCAGCGTCCTCCATTCTTGGATTTTGCTCTATCATGAGAGAGCAATAGGAGAGAGAAGCTTGTCTTTATTTTGCACTTTTTCCCCCATGTTATTATAAGTCTAGAAATTGCACACACCTTATTGACAAATGTGCGGGGTAATGCCTGCTCTAATGGCATCAACAGAAAATCTTTCGAATCTCTGTTCTAAATGTCCTGCTTATGCTATGGGAGTCTTTCACATTGGTCCTTTGACAGAATTAGACATTTTCATCCCTGTCACAAGGACATTTGATCTTCAGACAGCTTTCCACCAAGTAAAACCCATGATCCTGATTTGGGCATGGAGACTGGGTTTGCAAACATAGAATATAAACACTGACTGTGCTGTCGCTTATTGATTTAGCCACCCCAGGCTCCAAAGACAATAGAGAAAGAAATTTGCACTTCTAGAATTAAATACACATCTACAATGAGGGGACTTTACTCCTCTCTCTCACCTGACCATAAAAGGATCCAGACATCAACTGTAGATGTCTGTGTAGAACTCAGCTCTAGCTATACCTCTATAATTAACATAAAACCTGGGTTCTTAGAAATGTACCCTGCAGAGGTCAATACTTATAAAGAAGAAGGATAAGGCAGCAGGAAATGCTGAAGCTAAAATTTCAGCTATCATTGGTTATCTATGCCTCTATCCCAAATGCCTTTTTTCTCTTGAAATGGTTCCTGGTGCATTCCACACCTGCTTTTCTTCAGCACCTCAGTGTTTGAATCATTTGAGACATATTCACTTATGCAGCAGACTTAGGTTTGATTTCTTTCTTAGCCTCAGGGAATTTTAACCTGTGACTTTGAGACAAATGCAGGAGCCAGCTGGCAACAAACAGCTAATGCTAAAATGCTTAAACATTGAATAGAGCAATGCCTAGAACCCATATCTCTCTCATCCCAAATGAATGACCTGGTCATCAGATAATAGAGGCATCAGTAAAACTACCTTTGCTTTTGTCCAACAAATATTTAATTAGCCCCCAAAGAGACTGAGAGACCTTCAGCTTAGAAAAATCAATTACTGAGCATTAAATATGCCTAACTAGATGTGCAGGATCAAATTTCTTTAGGCAGAGCAAGGAACCAAATTTTGAATACCAGCATTTGATGGTCATTTTTGCTCACTAAGAGGTACGACAATTTTCACCATGTTTTATGTCACGAAATGACTTCCAAGCACAGTATCCTGAAAAAATTCTAGTTGGAAAAATACCTAGACAATGATGGCTGTCAGGATGAAAAATCAACCCTGTCTGATCTCAGGCAAACCACGAACAAGGTTTGATGGTGTAACATCTCTGCTGGTCAATGACAGAGTGTTTGAATCTGTTCTCTAACACCTACAGATATAGCATGAACAGATCTATTAATTAACACTCTCTGCTTCATAAGACAGAATAAGTACATCTGACCTGCTCACTGGACTAGTCCCTGGATTTTGCTAACTCCTGAACAATGCCCAAGGTTGATCTGGAAGACTGATATTTGGTCCGGGTCAAAAACATATATAGATCATTCTAGTATTTTAATAGAGGAGAGAAATAACTCCCCATGTTCAGGTTGATGATCTTGCATTTTTAATAGTTTTCACTGGTATAGATGAAGTCTGTCGTAGGATTATTTGAAATTAGTATTTCTGTGACTATTAGCTAAAGATCTAACCTAGATGAAGCAATTACAGAGGAAAATGTGGATGTAGATTTTGGATTTCATTGTCTACAGAGGCAGCTAAATGGGGCTTATGCTCCTGAAACAATTTTATGATCCATAGTTCTTACTCTGCAAGATGGCTCAAGACAGCTCTTGGACTGCTAAATACCTTAGAATATTGCAGGTTGGTTAAAATGACTTTCAGTATAAGTATGAGCATCAGTGTGGCCTTCAGTGACAGTAATGAAACAGCCTATGACTTTGCAGCTAGCTTTGATCAAAGGGCATTCAAGTAGATTATGCCATCTAAGTTGATGCCTCAGGGACACTGCAACTTACACATGCCTGGCTGAATTACAGTTGCCTCCTTGTTTTCCACTTGCAATGTTAGGCACAGTCTGCCACATCCCTCCTTTCTGCTGTCTGCAGATGTCTACTCTGGTCAGTGAGGACTCAGAAGCAAAATTTTATCTGATCACTTGCTTCTCCTGAGTATCTCAAAACAATAAAAATAAAACCAGTGCATTCTGTCTTTTCTGTACTCAAAAGATAATGCAAAGGAGGAAGTAAGTAAAAGAAAACCCTACACTCTGTGGTTTAGTTCTTTGTTGAGTGACAGCTGTAACTATACTTGATAAAGCAATTTACTTTTAAACATTTTCTCAACAAAATTGTCAGATTTGTAGCTCTGGTGAAATTTTCCACACACTGAAGCTTTGGTTTTGTTTTGTTCAAAACAAGGCAAAAGGACACTTATTCATCTTTGATGAGTAACTGAACTGAGTGGGTTAAAAAGAAAAAGCAGTTCATCAAAAAATGCAAACTTTTTATGAAAAATGTCAATACAATCTTCATTTTTCTCTTTTGGTGAAAATTCCCCTAGAATCAGTCTCCTGTTTCCCAAACTGTGACCACCTATCCAAATGAGGAAAAAGAACAAAGCCTATTTGTAGAAAATAAAATCAGAGAAATTACAGCACTGTCTAGGACTTGTTACTCTCACCTTCAACTTACCTTCTCAAAATGCCTCCTAAGAGGGAAGCATTGAGGCATTCTGGTGGTGAAAGACGCCTCTTCACCTCTGCAATGGTCACTTTGTACTTCGAAGTGGAGCTGAGTAGAGATAAGCGACCAGGAACAGAGCAGAACAGGTCGGTGGGGTTAACAACGCAGGTGCCGCCTATACATAAAAGAAATGTTAAAGCTGGGAAAACCTCATATTCTGTGTTTTGATAAATTCAATCATGAAGAACTAACCATTCTGTTGCTTACTTGTGGTTGTTGTTGGGTTTATTTGTTTGCTTTAAGGGGGTGTGGGTTGTTTAAGAAAAAAAAACAAAAGGTTGTTTTAAGGGGTTGTGGGTTGTTTTTGTTTCTTTTTTTTGTGCTTGTTTTTAAATATTGAATCACATTGTTGCTTTGATAAAGATGAATGGATTGAAATTTCAGCCTGGGGAAAGTGAATTATTAGATCTCATAACCCTTACAGTCAAAGTAGGTCATTATGGCTATTTGATATCCTTGCATTTCATGCTCAGTAAAAATTACATATTATCACTGACTGTTGTTTCTAGTATGATGAATAGCAAAAGATCAAACCAGATTCAAGTATCATTCATGATTTTAAAAAATTCAGTTTGTGAAAAATTTAGATGATTCTAATGAGAAATGTTAATTTTTAACTCTCATAGCAGTGTTTAGGACTACAGAGATGCAACAGCACTACAGGTTTGCAGTGATTTGCACCTAGAACAGCTTTCCACACCTTTGAACTCTCATATACCCCTTCTAAAGTTAGGTCAAACCCTCACCTGATATTAATGATTGAAATCTATTGAGCTACATCAGTTTATCTCAGGTTAGTTCTGGAATTGTTTATTTCTTGAAAGTGGCAATTACTCGGCCTGGATCTGAAACTACTGAATGATTGCCAAATCTTTCAATGAAGGCTGTGATCAATAACTCCTCAGGCAAAACCAAACTTTTAACTTAAAGCTAATATGAGAGAGCATCAGAGAAAATTTTCTCTGCAATGGATCCAAGAGGATAGAAGAAAATCCCAAGGAAAAAAAAAAAATCTTAAGGACTAAGACATATTTTATCATGAAGTGCGAGACACTTTTCTTTGACCTGCCTCCTCCAACCTGAAAACAATAAAAAATTCTGTGGAAGAAATAAATCTTACCACTGCATGCACAATTATTCCCTGGGGGAAAGACGAGAAAAGAGAATGAGCTGCATATGACAGTGATATAAAATATCATATAATTCAATGCACTACTAGAAGGTGTTCAGGTGGTTTATGTGAAGATGATGATATAAAGACCTTACAGCAGAATGAATCTGTGCTCATCATTCATGTTTAAAAGAAAGATACTGTATTCTTCAAGCTACAATGACAATGTCTTCTTCACTGTGGACACCATTATCTTTTGCACCATAAGAGCTCAACGTATTATGCTTAAAAATTTTAGATTGTAATCTGAATTCTGAGAATAGAGTAGACTAGAACAAAACAAAATAGAATGAAAAAATTAAACAATAGCTCATTTTAGACAAGATCCTAACACTTTTACTTCATCTTCTTCTACACATAATTCCTCTTAAAATTAAGGTGACTATATATGTTCTAGTTTTAACAAAGACCTCATTAAATGCAGACTGTTGCTTGCATACATAAGGGAAATATAATTTCTTTCAAAATATTTCAGCTCTTGAAGGTATATTTAAACATTTCTGTTGACAGCAACACCAGAAAAGAACATCTCCTGGTATAAATCCCAGATGGGTGAGATCCTGACTCAGTACAGTAGGATATTTTATGTCTTTTGTAATTGCTATTTGGGTTAGGTTTTTTGTGGTGTTTTTTGTTTGTTTGGTTTCGTATTTGAGGCAGGGCTGCACAGAAACCTATAAATATTTTCAACCAATATTTCCAAACTTCTGGTTTGTCAAGTTATCTCCTGCCACACAATGCATATACACGTGTACATATATATGTGTCAAGAAAGCAGTGGCAATGTGTACATATTTATTTACTTCAGTAAGTTTGTAAATTTTATAATAAGACTGTACTGAAATCAATGTCGTATTTGAGTTTATCTTCTTGCCATCTTAATCCAGTATGTGCATCATTTACAACAGATAAGTAATTGTTCCTTTAATCCAAAAACCTGTTACCCTGCAACTGCTCCTACCCTAACCAGAATTTACTGGTATACTTCTACATATAATTTAGTAGAAGGTTGCTTACAGTCTAAAATGTTTAAAAATATCACGGCTATGCAACATGATCTTAAAAAAGGAAATTCCAGGTAAGCCAGGTATGGGTTAAAAGTAGAAGAAAACAAGAAGTCTAAGTCATTTGCTTTCCAGAAATACAGAGAAAAAGTTGCAAATTACAAGAATGTAAAATCTGTTGAGCATAATTATTTTACTATATTAATTATTCATTTGACACAGCGAGAGAGAGAAAGCGGTGTGGTGCTATCTAGACAAAGCTATGTCTCTGTCACAAACTGTGCATTTTTGAAGGCATGGCTCTCCTACCCCAAACACCACCTTGGGGAGGAGATGAACAAAATCCTGGGCTTTATACTAAGTGGTAAACTGGAAAATACATGAGAGTAAACAAAAGGAGGGCTGCTGGAAACAGAAAGGAAAGGGAAAATACAACTATACTGGAGAATGAAGGGTTAGGTTTCTTGCCAAATACACACATTTTAGTGTATTCCTTCCCCATATTCTGATCATTCATTAGAGTAGACCAATGATTTTATGAAGAAGTGAAGCCCAATGGAGAGAGAAGAAGGTACGTATTAAGTTGCACTAAACAGCAGTGGCAATAACAAGCTTTCTTCCCCATCAACCCATGCCGCTGTAGGTGCTGTTGGAAAAGTCAAGCCTTGTTCAACTACTGAGACAGTCTTTTCACAACAGAGCATTTGAGAGAGAAGCTGCTAACAGAGACCATCTGAAGAAGTAGAAGAAAATTACCTTGAAAATAGAACGGAAAAAATGTCTTTTATGAGTCTAGCAGTTCCACTTGGAGATCCTTATTCATCTTAGAAGCTTTTACTTCTTTGAGAAATCCTTACAGACCAGCTCCTGGTGCCAGAATACATAAGACCCCATCAGCTCAGCAAATGAAGAGCTCTACACATAGCACAGCAAAATAATGTGCCCACCAGCATACATAAAGAAGAGAAGATTGCATTGCTCCCTGACTAGCTATACACACCATGGGTCCTATTGCAAGGCTAAGAAGAAAACGAGAGCAAGCAGAAGGTGGGATAACTGGTAGGATCATCTGGCAGATTTCCTCAGCAATTTCATGCTCCAAGTACCACATGAAATGGGACTGTGAATGTAAAAAATATTCTTTTTAGGACAACTGTTTATTCCCACAGAGAAGTGATGACGTGGTCCGATCTGACATCATCAGTTGCCATAAGGTATTGTGTTAGAGATGGCTGTAAATGGTGACAGTTGTTCTCTTACAGGCATAAAGGTTTTAAGACACAAGCAAGACGAGATTGAGATGAAGGGAGAATATTTTTAATATTGCAACTGATTAATAGATTAGGAAAAAAAAAATAAAGGAAAAAAGGGAAGCTTTCAGCTACACAACTGCTTCAGGGTTTCTTTCATCCAACTCTATTCAATTGCTTCTTTCTTCATGACAGAGTTGAGTTTTATCCTCTGATTTGTCATCTTTGTGTTGATTTCAACAGATATGATCGTTCAAAAGGAAAAAGGTAGGTGAGGAGGAGATATGCTTTGTGCAGAAGGCCACAGTTGGGTAAAAGACCAAGGAGCATATATTGAATTGCCTCAGCTACCAAATAAAGTTGGGAGATTATATATAACCTGATATAGCTGAATATTTCCCTGCTCATTGCAGGGGTCTCTTCCAATGTAAGCTATCCTATGAATTTATTCTAGTCTAGTCTAATCTGGTCTAGCTTAGTCTACACCAGTCTATTCTATTGTATGGCTATCATAATATGATTATCTTCAAGTAGCCTCAGGGAGAAGAATAAAAAAAGTCTGTGTACATTTTTTGCTACCTTACTTTTGGGTCCCAATCGTTTTCCCTCTAGCTGACTGGTTCATGATCAGCACAACATATTCCTTTGTGTGAACTGGTCTTTTGATTTGTTTCTCAAGCCTAGAATGAAGAGAAGTTAGGCTATGTGATACTGAAAAAGGTAGTCACAGCAAACATCATGAGAGTATTTTCCTTTCCTATTCCTGTCTCCCCATCAAATAGCACAAGTCAGTAAAAAATGCCAACACAAGCTGATGATGGGTTGTGTAGCTGACAGTAGCAAGAACAACAGAGCCATACTCTAACCCAACAGTCTTGTCAACACAACAAAAATCCCAATAGTGTATGATGCAAAAATAGCTCAGTCTGTTTTGATTGTGGGTTTCCCTTTGTATAGATGTAGAGGACAATGGGGTGGCTGGAATGAGATGGTTTATTCCAATTTAGTTATGTGCTTGGGCATCTGCTGAAATGTAAGTTTCCTTGAAGGCCTCAGAGTTAAATTTTTGCTCATCTTTTCATTGATAAAATCCACATTCTCACATATTTTATGCTCCATATGTAATGATATTACTTTGTTAGGAATTAGAGAAAGAGAAATATCAGTTGATGTTAGAGGATGATTTTTGCACTTTAAATGCAAACACTACTTAAAATGCTTATCTATAAATCTATATAGATACACACATCCTTACATTCTTCAAGGTCATTTCTTATTTGTTAATAGTAACAGCTACAATATAATGGGTATTTCATATTCATTCAAGACGAGGTAGTCCCTTTCTCCAAGATATTCACCCATAAATATCATGCACTTATGGAAGAAAACATCATAACATACTGGTGACAACAGCACAGAAGTACTGTGACAACAGTCCAGAAGTACTGTTTTTTTTTTTATTTTTTTATTCAGGATATATGCATGTTTGTGCTCTTGTGTACATTATTAA